>JAQIWH010008336.1:0-10369 GCA_034695005.1 Cryptops parisi | reverse complement strand
ATTGCAACGCCCCCCCCCCCCAGCAGTCAGTTATTAAGTCAATCTTCAATATCATTGCACTGCACACAAAATTCGTCAATTTTGTTTTGTTTTTTTTTTGCATTTAAAGACGGTTTCATGTTTCCAACTACCTGCGGGTCCGGATTGGACCTATGGTTGGACTGGCAAGGTGTCAGACTAGAGAGAGACTACTGTATTATGTAATATGCACTTTCAATACAGCTCGATATTCTTCGATATTTTTTATACAACTCATCTGGTGCCGTGATCAGGATACATCTAATACATCTAATTCTAGTGTATTACCTTTGTTTCTGTGGTTATTCACTGTACAACCCCAAATCACCCAAGCATTGGTTTGTATAGCTAACAAAAACGAATTATTTCACAGAATGCAACCACCCCATGATTCTTCATGATTCAATAAAAACAATGTTCACAATAATTAATAAACATATTATTAAATAAACAAATAAATAATAAATATTTACACTATACATATGCATGACACGTGATGGTATATCCTAGGTTTGACCTTTGACATTAACCTACTACACTGACTGCATCTTTCTCCATTGAAGGCTAAGTTTTTCTTTTACTACATTCAGATCTTGAAATAATGTAACATGTACATGTACCCATTGCTCTGCAACATCATATCACCAATTATTTATATCATAAGGATCGCAGACAATGATTGGCTCTTTAATAAAACATTCCGACTTTGTTCAATTAAGCGTATCTTTTTTTTTTTTATTTTTTATTATTTGTGTCACAGTGTTCTTTTATAACAGCTGAATTCACCTAATGATTCACTTAGAAAACTTTCTGTTCATTAATTATTTAAGTAGTAATAAATTTTCATCTGTCCTCGTTTGTGAAATCTTATATCGACTAAGGTTACAATAACGCCAAAAACATTTTTTAAAAAATAATTTGTCAAACAAAATATTTAAAAGAAAAACATGTTGATGTAAATGAGGAAAAAGAAATGTACTCTTGAATATTGAACTGCAGTACAGTTGATAAATGCATAAGTGCAATGATGAACAGAACTGTGCACTTTAAAAATGGTTTCTGTAGATTCATACATCAATTTATAATAAAGAATTTTGAATAGGTATATGTTTTGAGTTATAATTAAATGTCAACGACGATAAATGTTTAGGTAATAAAAGTCAACTTCAATGGTTTAGTGAGATTGTACAACAACTATCGAAATAGTCAATTAGCCTATATTTCAGAATTCTACAAATATTACACTTTTCACAACCCTGATGTTAAAGCCAGCATCACTATTTTTTTTTTAGATATCTTTGAATAGTCTACATATATAATGAAATGCAAAATAACGAAGACAATTGAAGGCTTGTCCGAAATAACGTTGTAGGTTACAAAAATTCAATATCGAGATTATTATGGAAAACTGTGCCTTATATATGAGCCTAGCTAGTGCTGTCAATAGATAAATTTTAAACCTACTTAAAACATACATGTATCACTTCAAAACTGGACATATCATATGTATATGATATGTCTAATATGTTACAATCAATGTGTTGCTGAATATTTCTTTTGTCATTTATTCAAAACTATGAATTGTTTGTTACATGCAACGTTATTCCGGGCAAGCCTTCAATTGTGAATGTGAAGTCAACCTTTTGTGAAACGTGTAAAATAAAATGTACAAGCATTATAAAACATTCCAAGATGACGAAAATCGGTGTAGATGACAACCATAAACAGTGACTCTAAAAATATGAATTTAACAAGTAAAATTAACAGATTTTACAATAAACAATTTTTATTTAAAATATTCAATATATTAAAAAATTTAGCCAACAATGATAAAAAATTTAGGTTCAGTATTAAAACTGTCAACATATTTTAGACCTACAATACTGTATACTCAAGTCATCATTTTAAACAATTTGGAAATTTTATGAAATATGATTTCAAGGAATTGAATTATCAATTTTATAATAAATAAAATATATATATAAACATTAATATTAGTAAATAAAATTTGTGAACCATAATACTGAAAATTGTCTATTATTAAAAAAATTGTACTAAAAATTGTATACTTTGAAAATCTTCCTCAAAGACAGCATTTATTTCCTTTACAGTAACACAATTGACATCTGATAATTTTAAGTCTACAATACTCAATTCATTGTTTTCAATGTCCATTATTTAGATTTTAAATTAGTAATTTAAAATTCGTACGACTACGTTCAACTCGTGATGAACCCCTTTTAAAACTGATATGTTATTCAAATAAGAAATTTGACCAATGAGAAATTCACTCTCTTTAGCCTACACCCATTGGAAATGAGCGATCAATGAAGTTCCATAAACGTCGTGTTGGTGTATGTGTGTATTTGAGTTGTTGTTTTTCATACTCATCTCATCTCTACGTTGTTGATTCAAACTATTGCATTTCGAAATCGTTTGATTTTCATTCACTCTCTTTTACTACAGTTCTATGTCAACAACAACAACAACAACCACCACCAATCCCATATTTTTTTTTACATCATTGCTTCCTCACGTACAAATATGATTTCACATTTTAAATGCAATTAATAAAAATAAAATCTCGTCGTTTTCCATCCACACTAATAATTATTTTTTTTCGCTTCAATGAATTAGTTAAAAAATAAATAAATAAATAAACAAAAAAATACTCAAAAGTCACCAATAAAATAAACACTACGGAAAACCACTATTTTCACCACTCTTCAATGTTACTTGCATTTTCTACTCGTCACTTTCTCATCAAGATGTAGTATTCGTTGCGAATTGGAACGTAAACTGTCCTATTTTTTTTATACCATTCTCATCACCCGTTATTCATGTGTAAATGTAGATACTTCATTGGACTTTAATTCACTCGAACGAGAAGCAAATAGAAGTTGAAGAGAGCCCTTACCTGAGTGATGGAAGGGAGCGCAGCCATTTTGAAACTGTTTAATGCACGACAGAGTTGGTGCTACTGTCACCATAGATTTCGGTGACTTTTTTTGTTGATAAAGTGTGTTCCACTTTCTCCAATTTCTTGTAAAAAAATGCAAAATTTCGCAATAGTTAATAAAATTTATTTAAAGTTAAATAAAATGACGCGTTAATATCAATCACATGACCATATTGTGTCGTCTGCTCGACAACAACGGACGTCAATGTAAACAATTCCGCTCTTAACTCAAATTGTGTAATCAATTTAATATATCAATTAAAAAATTTAACAAATTAATTGGTAATTGGATTAAATAATAGCTTTTTATATATTTATATTTCATTAAAAATTCACTATCAAATAGCGTGGAAAGTTTTTTGTTTTCATTACGCAGTTTATTATTTTAACTCATGTTGCTTCGCAATATTCATTATAATTTAGACTCTTAGAGTATCAATTTCGCCATTTCATACATGGTGGCGCTTCCATAGCTGATAAGGAGGAGAACTCTAGTGCTTTATTATATAGGAATACAGTGGTACCTCAGTTCTCGAACGTAGTGTTCCGGAACAGGACTTCTGAAACGTTCAAAAACCGAGGCGTGGTTTCTCATAGAAACTAACCCAAAATAAATTAATGGATTTATTCCAGACCTTTAAAATCAACCCCTGAAACAGCAATTTAACATGAATTTTAATATCTAATGATACCATAAATCCTTAAAATTATAAACAATGAAACACTGTACTGTACGTAAAAGATAATAAGCCCAATGTAAAAACAATACTGTAGATAATGAAAATGAAAATGTAAAGTAATTATTGGGGGGGGGTCTCCTTCAATAATCACAATAGGTGACTTTTCTATGGATCTTGCACTCAGTGGAAGCCGCGTGGCATGTTCGACAACCGAAGCATTAGTTTCGGTTGTATGGCGTTGGTAAACCAAAACGTTTGAGAACGAAGAAATTCGAAAACCGAGGTTCCACTATATTTCATGTTCAACAAACCATGTTAATGAAAACAATTCAATTGTAATTTAAATACTTTTTTTTTTAATTCATTAAATATAAATATATATAAAATTTATATAAATTTTCTGTTTCTTACAAGTCAGTATTGCGAGTAAAAATATAATTACAAAAACATGCATTGTTTTTTTTATGTATTATAATTACAAGTCAGTATTCCATAGAATTACTATTGAGCTATTATGTAAAATGTTGATTAAAAAATTATTGCAATTAAAATGAAAAACAAACATGAAAGTTTGGAATACCCTACTTGAAAAGTGACGGAAGACAAGCCATAAAATACGATTCATATCGATAAACAACAAAGAACAAAGTTATGCTATAATATGCTTATAGAAAGGCTGCATGTTAGGTAGATCTATAATGAGCTTTGCGTAGAACTGTAAAAATTGTTACAAAACAACCAAACTAAACTCAAACTCAAATTATCATTTTATGCTCATTTTGACAATGATACTATGTTACAATTGAGGAGTTAGGTGTAATAACGTCAAAAAAAATTGTACTTTTAAGAATAAAAGCAAAACCTAAGATTTAAAAAATTCCTGTCAACTGTATATTTATAGAAGAAAAACGAACAGATTCTGCAAAAAAATGTTAACTTCAGTTATCAAGCCTCAAGTTACAGGCTAATTTAAAAATGCAATTACATCATTATTCCAAATACCAATTTATGAATGCATTTACGCCATTTTCCCATTGTTTTGGAAGAGAAGCAAGCAGGCAGTTAAGTGAAGCGACAAAAAGGAAAAATCACAAAAAATTTCAGGTTTAGTTATCACGTTCCCTATTCCTGCTCCAAAAACTCCGAAAGTGCAAATTATATGCCACCCAATGTCTTTATGCTATAGACTGATTTATAACAATTCAATATACGTAGTTTAAAGAATAACTACATTAAGTCGTATTATGTCAATTTTACACCCAACTCCTCAATTGCTCCACTGTTCTTTCATATGACACAATGTATCAAACAATTTTTTGAAAAATTAATCTATAATAATTCTTATAATAAATGGTAGCAAATTCCAAAATATAAAATACTGTAATCATAATCGCACATATGAAATACATGTTGGAACGCTCAACTTTTTTTAAGACCGTCAAAAGTTAATGTTTTCCATCAATCAACATATTTTAATATAATACTGCACATTTTCATATTGATAAAAACAACAAAAAAAACACTATATTAATTTACGCACTGAATGCTTAATCATTGCATAAATTGTACTGTTAATACATTGATAAAAAAAATTCACCAATCACTTCCAATGTTGTCACTGTTTGCTTCCACTTTCAGAGATCATTGATTGGCGATACCCATACCAATATGGTACATATCATATAATCTTCATATAAATTAAACATTATAATAATGATGGGCCTACATTTCCATATTATAGTAAAAACAAATACTAAAATATTGTACAAATCATCCACTACATTTGTTTCAACATAAGGATTCCATACACTTGACTCGTCAGCATTTTAAAGCCGTTGCAAACGACATACTACACTCAAACACATTAAAATGCACTCTGATGAAATGACATAATACAATTTTTTTCAAATACTAATCAGTAATGAGCATTTCATAATTTTGGAACAAACAGTTACCATACTCCTTGATCATTGTGCAGTAATTCTGCACAATGATAGGCCCCATCATAGCACCAAGGGGCCTATGTTGGGGGTGCTGTGGGATATATGTCTAATATATTCTATTCTTCTATATTTTAATATAGTCTATATTATTAAAAATATTGTTTATTATATGTCCTAATGTTTTAGTTTTCCTTGGTCATGTCATGAAAATCATGTCAGTGCTCATTACCCACACTGCGCATTGAGCATAGTCCAGTAGTTCTTCAGCAGAGCACTAGGGGATCTGTTGGGGGTACTGCAACATGTGTCTAATATATTCTCCTATATTCCAATACAGTCTATGCATTATGACATAATTCTTGAGTTTTTTCTATAAATTAAATTTATAGGAACTATAAATAATATATGACTATAAATTAAAATTAGTCATGACCCCCCCCCTCCTTATCGCTTGCATGTCAGGTGAACAAACAGCAGTTTAAACTGCCCTCATTATACATAGGTATATCATGATGTTGTGCATAGTACAACACTAATGCAAAAATTTTTGTTAATAATGGAAATAGTATATAAAATGAATTATTTTTTAATTGTAGGTAATTGTGAACCCCACCAATAAAAGTGTGACATTTGTTTTTTTGACTTATTCACATGGTTACTAATACTGTACTTTGCAAGTTCAATAAACATGTTCGCAGTTAGTGCAGTGAAACATGGAAAATGCTATATTTGTATAGGAGAGCTTAGATGCATAGTGTGTACAAAATATAATTTCATTAAAATATTGTATAAAAAATTACAGTAGTAATAATAATAATATTAATATATTATGATACAGAGAGATCCCTAAAGAGATGTCAATAAAGCAGAAAGCATTTAGTCATCAAAATCAACAATCCATGTAGTACTCCTCGAAGTAGCCTTTGGTACTGCACCTGTTAAAAATAAAACATGCTGTACATGTTATATATAAACGTTTTACTTATTAAAAATATAATAAACACCTCTTTAAATCGCCACCCTTAATATTCGATACGAATTTGGCAGTGAAAGAGGGAGGATTAATGTTTGCGAAGATACATTGGTTCTGTGTTCTTTAGTGACAAAAAGCAGGGGTGGCGGTCTATAAGGGGCGGTATAACGAGGTTCGACTGTATTTTCTTAAAAATATTTTATAACCACTTACCCGAGTGCTTGTTATTCTGTTGAGGTTCCGAGTCAGTTCTCATAGTTCCCAGCAACGGATTACTATGTCTGTAGTGATGCAATGGGTCCTAAAATATTAAAATTAATTTAAACATAACAGAATATAGGTTCCTTGTTTCGGTTGTAGGATATACAGGTTGTTCCTAAAAAGTCTAGTCAAATTTTAGCCACAGATGCTACACATCAAAACAAAGCCAACAACCCATATAAATATGGGTTCAAAAAAAGCTTTCCTTCCGAGATAACAGGCTGAAGTCACAAAAAATGCATAGGCCTATGGTCTCAATCGCTGTAAGTATGCAAATCAAGTATGCATTTCTGGACCCATGTTTATATGAATTTTTTGCTTTGTTTTGATGCTCAGCATATGTGGTTAAAATTTCAGGAACACCCTCCATAGTATCATAATAGCGGTTGCTAATGGAATTTTAGCATTGTTTCGTTTACCTTTCCTGTTATTTGTTGAAGTTGCCGTTGCAAGTGTAGCAATTTAGATCTCCAATGCTCATAACTGAAAAAAAAAACATTTAAGTGGTACAGTTAAAATAAAAAACAACAAATATTTCATAATTAAAAGTGTTCATAAAAATGTTAATTCCATACGTACCTAGCTTCTTTCAATGTTTTAACCCATTGTTCACAATGTTGTTGCGTTTGTCCCGAAAAATAATACTTCTTATCTTTCTCACCAGGAAAGGCTGAAATGTCATTAGTCAAATTAATCATTGAGTAAAAATAGAACCATTAATAAAAAAAATAATAGAGAATATAAATCATGGAGGTAGATAGAGATTCCAGCTCCGTGTTGAAATTAAGCAATCAATGGTACTTGTGTATTAACAGCCACCGTTGATGGTGCCACTGATTAGCACTAACACACTTTTCTTTGCACTAATTTGTTTTAACTAACCTAATCTAGTATCTGAGGGCATATATGAATACTAGTTAAAAAATAATAATTCATCATCTATCGTAAAATGAAGACTTGTTTTAGTGGTGCCCTCATACCAGTGGCTGGTCATTAAGACACAAGAACCCAATCTATCATTCATTTCAAACAAATTCATAAATAAAAGAAACTAGGGATGTGAAAATTTAATTTCGTGTCAAAAAATAAATACAAAAATTACTGTACCAATAGAAAAGGCAAATGGGATATCCGCCATTGGTTCCATTTGTACGGTACATTGTTCTACCACATACACACCCTCAGGCTGAAAAGCAAATTATAAGAAATTAGTTTTCAACAACGCCAACAGAACAATCCAGGTGAAAATAACTAATAATATATTCAGATTTCAAGAATAAAATGCCAACATTCTAAAACACAGAAATCCTCAATCTTATGCAAAATTAAATGTTAACTATTCAGTCGTTGGTTTTCTTTTATCGCAAATGTATATCGCTTTCTGAACCTCAAAAGCAAATTAGTTTGACTTCGCTTAATTCTTATGGGAAATAATAAATAGCACTTTAGTTCAGTTAGCGGTTGAGTAGTCAATGACTTAACAGCACTACGGTAAGCGTGGGATTGCTAATAATCATATTTACAGACACGACACTGTTTTTCAGTTGAGTGACATTTCATTAGAATATTAACAGCATTGAATATCCGATTTTAATGCTGTAAAATCGGATAACATAAATTTAGTGATATATTTCTTCTATCGGAAACTGCTTTAATGCTTTTGAAATTATAATACAATGAAAAGCCAATTATCCAAACAATAATTGGGAGAAATAAGAGTTCATAGACCTGATTGGTTCACATAATTGGACATTAGAAGTTTATGTAGCCTATGTTTCAAAAAATATTTTATTAAATACATGTACTGCATATGTATTCTACAAATATTTTAAAAAGTCATCAAGTCTTCTTTTCTTCAAGGCCTTTCAGTTATTGTAAATTGTAAACAGTTATTGTCTTTCATGGATGATGAATTAATACTGTTTCCTTCCGCTTTAACATTTTATTTCACCATAAGAAAGCAAAATGAATGCTCACAACACTAGCCGCTCAAATACACAGCATAAGGCTGGCTCAACTTTAAGTAGAATCCCTGCTCATCTACTTGATCACTGCTGTTCGGATAACCAGTGGTTCACATAACCGACGTTTCATGTTCTACTATATAATAGAATGGTCACTTCTATAGGTATAACCTTGATAATCTTATGTCTAATAATAATACGCTGCTCCCTGGATGATTTGGATATACAAGTCTAACTGCCAACTTTCCAATAACTAAAGTATATCTATAGTAGGAGGCACTGGTTATAGCAAGAGTTTCAACCCATCCCAACATTTTCGAAATAAAGATGGTTGCACATTCAAATACAGACGAAGGAGTTGCGGTATCAACTCAAAACGTGATGTCACACGACCTCGCAAGTAACGTCCCATGAGTCCTAGCATGACATATTATACTAACATTATACTTTAGTATAATATGTCATGGACTTAGCGACTCAGGTGGCACAGGCAACAAATTATTTGTTATGAAAATTTCAACATGTTGAAATTTCCGCAAGACCTTACCATTGAGGGTTGAAACAGCTCGAGGCATTAGAGACGTCACTTGCAACCTCCGATTCACGTTGAAGTTGTAGCTACTGTATCGAAACCGCATTTGAATGTGCAAACACCTTAAACGAGCAGTGGTGTATAATGAAACATTAATAATACTTTACTTCATTTTTCGCAACGGCTCCATATTCATTCAGGCGATAATAAAACAACAGGTTATTCTTTAGTTTGAACCATCTTTCTCGAAATGAACCTATGACAACCAAATAAATCCAATATTTCAGGGATAAACATCCAACAACTAAATGTCAAATAACTCCTCCTCCCCCACGACCAGGGTTGATAAGGTAGCTGGATGTGTGGTAAACCAAACACTTACCATCTTTGTTTCCAGCTCTGTGATTCAATCTACCTTCACGATCAGCTGTCAACAACGCCAAATCAGCAATTTCCTTGTCGTTAAATTTCATAATCGAATATGAAAAAACTGTTCACAAAAAGTGTACGAGAAGGAAACTCCTCTCATTTAAAAGCACTTGTAATATACCCGTAGTTTTTGTTAAGTTGGTAGCTCGATATCGAATTGCAAGCTCGCCTTACATGTTCTGATTATGAATATTTACTTTATCAAGTATTAGATAACCTATATTCATGAAATTACTACCTCGTTCTCAATCGCACCTTTGCATCGACATCTCACATGTCGTCAATGTTGTCGTTGTGGTTAACAAAGTGCATATAGTTCTAACTATATTTACTTTGATAACCAATGAACACCAGTCACAGACGATGAACACCCAATGAATGACATTCGAATGCCATTGGCTATGTTCGCGATGCTGCTTTTTTCGCTTACTTCGCTCACGCTTAAAATCGCTGTTTACTTTCTCGTGTAAGCGCTAAGAAGCGCTACGAGGGTTTGTTCATCTTGGCGCTGTGTGTTATTATGAATATACAGTAATATAAGCGCTAATAAGCGCTCACGCTTTCAATGCCCTACCTCGCCAGAAAAAGCTTGAGTGAGCGTTTGAAAGCG
>JAQIWH010008335.1:0-10369 GCA_034695005.1 Cryptops parisi | reverse complement strand
TTTCATTATGTAATTCATTGCTTTAAATTGTTTTGAAACTTTAAACTAAAACCGATAGTCTAACTGTAATATTGCGAACAATATTCGTTACAGTTAGACTATCGGTTTCGGTTCAAAGTTTTATTTATTTTTAACTCAATCACGTGTTATTTTAAAATTAAATGTATATCACTTGACCCAACAATGCAGAAATAGCGGTAATTAAATTTCATGTTAATTAAAAAATAACATTCATTAATTGATCCATTGTTGCCTTTATTGTTTAAGCTTTTAAATTACTCATGACTGATAAAAGCAGCATGGTTTTCTTTTGACTTTCCAGGCTTGTCGCACCCTTCCCCCTGATGACATTGTCAAATCATCAAATATATTTTGTCCCCCTTTTGGATGCAACCTACCACCCTTCCGACTTTCAGCATCCTAAGCCTTATGGTTTCATCGAAAAATTGAACAATGCACAACCACTAACAGTAACTAGTTGTAAATTCTTATTTATATAATTGTCATATATCTTCTGATGACAATTTCGGGTCGCCAATGGGCTGGTGCACCCTTTTGGGGTGTCATCAAATGGCCTAACAAGTTTCAGCTTGCTACGCCTTTTGGTTTTCGGGTAATATTTTACGGAACAAAGCAACTCATGGCTTTTATTATATAGTAAATATGGAATCGAACCAGGGACCTATAAAAAAGTAAATGGATTAAAATACCTAATTAAAATGTGAACTCCGTATAAAATATTTAACAATTTTAATACAATAACGTACTAATGTAACTACTTAACCGTTAAAGTGTATCGGCCTAATATGTTCGATATATCAAATAATTAAGTCAGTCTGATCGATTAGTATAATTACGTAGATTTTCTATACGTTCACAAATTTCATAAAGTTTTAAATTGATATTTCATGTACTGTACATAAATTTAAAATTTTAAAGATGAGGGCTGGTTTAATTGCAAAAGTAACATACGGTACTGTAATTCGTGAACATAATATTCGGTTACAATTACTCAACAAGAAAGACGTTGTGTACTGTATGTGTTGTGTTGGAATTAATAAACGTTTAGACAAGAAAAAGAATCTGCCACATAGTATTTGAGAACTGTATGCATTAATATGAAAAAACAAAACATGACTTACAGTGTCAAAATTAGAACTCTGGCTCATATAGGGGAATGATTCACGAAAACAATTGTAATCATAATGCAAACATGCTTAATGTCAGAGGCGACAATGAATATCATTGTGACGTGTGCCACGCTGGTTAATGTCTCACATATAGAAAATGTGAATTTATACACATTTTGTTTAAGTTTAAAAATTAAATTGTAATACTCACAAAAGCACAGCGTGTAGTGATTTATTAACAACAAACAACCTCATGACCACACCATTCATTTTTGAAATCACTATTGTAATAATTCTCAAATATTATACAGTACAATCTCCTAACTTTTCTCACCCACGATAAAAATAAATAATTCCCATACTATTTCATTCTGAAAATAAATAATAATAATGTACCAAACAGGCGGGGATTTCAATAATAGTTATATGAGCGTAGAATAATTTTAAATATTGACGATGTGTTTTTTTACTCAACGATGATACTCCGTATTATATTATTTGTACGTTTCCATGGCTCGGATACAATCAGGGGTTCTAGTCTTGCCAAAACTTTAAATGAAAAACTGTAAATGCAGTGTACTCACATTTGCGAAGTGCTCGATTTTATTTCAGTGCAGACGACTACACGAGAGGCTACATGCACAGCAAAGCGATGGTTAAACAAGATGGCACCGTATTCTGGCCTCCACCAACTAAATTCCGCTCTACATGCCCTGTGGATGTAACCTATTTCCCCTTTGATGATCAGACATGCAAACTCAAGTTAGGATCTTGGACATACGATGGCTTCCAGGTATGTGTTAGTCTATAACATATATTTAATAAAATTGCAGCGCGCTCCTCCTCCTTACTAGCTATGAAAGCGCCACCGCACTGTGTGTGAAAATACCGAAACTTATGTGATACTCTAACTGTAACGCATATTGCAAAACAATACGAGTTGAAACAACAAAATAACTGTAACTAATGTGGCGAGGCAACATAAGTTAAAACAATGAATTGCGCAACAAAACATTTACGTCGGGTTATTTACTAGTACAGTATATAATAATACATAGAAATTAATTACAATGTAAAATGTGTAGACGCAATCTCTTTTTAAAATGGATACAATTATCATCACAAATCCTATTTGAACAAACAAAAGGCAATTTACGTACATACAGTGGAAGTTGATTCCATCTTTTATAAAATTGATTACATTTTATAATGAAATTGTTGGTCATTCTAAGTATTTATTTCATAATAATTGTAATATATTAATTTAAAGTTTAATTATTTAGCATACGGAGAACGTTTAAAATTTGTTACTAGATTAATCTTTGTGACAATGATTCATATGTCCATTTAATATTTTTAAAGCATTGTGCCAGAGTCCGGCAAACAACAAGGTAAAGAAGCCGCCACGGGGGCTTTGATAGGCGGCAGTCGTCACATTGAATTCACAGTGCTATTACTAGCCTTCAACCCAACTCCTTAACACCTTTATTCTAACTCAACTTTATATGTAAACACTTATAAGGTCTTTAACAGCTATTACACCACAAATTCAATCGTGTAAAAATTATAGTTAAATTACAAACTCAAAAAAACTGGCGAGACAACCAAGTCCTGCCATGTGCTGAAATCATGCTAAAATAAAGTAACGTTGAGCGCTCGGTTACCGCGTGTAGAAAGTTGTACTGAGTTTTATAACATACTAACAATGTTTCACCTTCAGGCTAGCACAAATTTGAACGTTTGAAACAAGTATTTTTAATTTAAAGGGATGATCCTATTCACTTACCTCTCACCGAGTAGTAGCAAAGCGAAAAATTCACAATGGCCGACTTGAGCCGCTTAAGCAGAAGGCGCCATTTAGTTTCTAATATAAATATAGAATGACGTCATAACTGTTTCAATGCTAAATAGCTCCTATTAAAGTGGCCAGATAGTGGTACGTCATGCTCAGTCACAGGTGAAGCTAATATAAAGAGTATAAAAATATTCTGATTACAAGATTCTGAATCGATGACATTTCATAAGGTTCCTAAAAGTGTTACCTCAAATTTTAATATCCTTCATTTTTATTGAAATATACTCCATTCTTCTCGTTTTTCTTAACTTCTTTTCAGAAAAGTCATTTCGTTATTTGATAAAGTAAGTTCCAACCAGTTTTACAAATCTTCCTCAAGTTTGACATACAATATGCCATTCTTTCTCGTTTCCTGGAAAGTGCATTTTTCAGCGTTTAATTTCATTTTGATAAAAAACTATTTTTGCTTTTTCATGTAAAATTCTACACGATGAAGCTATTTATTCGATAGTTCAATATGAACTAAACCTGATTTCTTTTGCTCTATTTACAAGAAAATGTACCAAAAACAAGGGTGACATCTAGAACCTCGTTGATATAGAATGTAGTCCTTCATTAATGCAAACATTAAATTCTGCAAAAACTCACATAAATCGAGAATTGCACAAACCAAAATTTCATAAAATAAAAAAACACTATGGTGGATTTTTGCATCACGAAGGCCAGGATTTGCGCCACACGTGGCGTGCATATTGTGCAACAAAATAAGCAATTGAAGAAGCGTTGTCGCTTGTGAACCACTGCACATACTCGCATAACAGTAGAATTTTACGAAACGCAAAAAACACGCATAAATCAAGGACTGTATTTTTTGTACCTATTTTTCTTTTCCGTCATTTTTGTTTGTTTTTCTAACAAGAAGATGATGTCTTGTGTCGGGTATTCTGCAAATAATTTCGTAAGATTTATTTTTTCCTAGTCATTATGTACCAACCACGAATTACGTTTTCCTTATCGACGTTTGCGAAAATTTGTTGAATTCCTCGACCATTTCATAATTTGCCTGAATTCACTTTTATGATACGAACATCCTACCTAAACTCGTTCGCTAACACTATTACCTCCATACCTGCTTTGCAAGTGAACGCCATTACGATTCCATATTCAACGCCCTCTAGCAGTATATATTAAAAAGAGAAACCCCAATTTTATGGAAAAATCGAACAAACGCTTCCATTTTAATGTCAACAAACGCTTGGCAACACCATTAACAAATGAGTTACATTCTACGACTTTGGCGATAGATTCGAATTGACAAGAAACTTTACCAATGATCAATAGCGTCAGTCATAGTGATAGCCAAATTTCGTACAAACAGATAAAGCACGCACATCGAAAAAACAAAACAAAAATCGACACAAAAAAAATGAAGACGACGTAAAACGAGAGATAATGTTTTAAAAATGGTAAAAAATTTACGTTTTGTTACAGGGTGATTCAAAAGGTTACTGACACACGGAGCTTGTCAAAAATAAAAAATCTTAATTTTCACAAACTTTATAATGCGCTGTAAGTAAACAAAAATTACATGAACTCACTACTTGTACGTATCTCTTGAAACAAGTCAGATGCTGAAAGTTTTCTAGTTAAAAAAAGTGTCTAGATCTGGATTGACCATTAATGTTTCGTAACCACTTTTTGATATGTCCCCCAAAAGTAATCAAGAGGTGTTGAGCCATTCAACCGGACCGAGCAATAACTAAAAACACACGTGACTACTACTACTGTACGTAGCCTACTTACGTATGATGCAAAAGTACTACTGGTACGTGAAACAATTGACGATCACAGTCGGCTCATAATGTAACCAACCTCTTACGCAATGTACGATTATGTACGTCCACAAATTAGTTTCGTACAGCGAAACTCCTTTACTGTTACTGACTCAGGATTACGTCGGAGAACCCAGATTCATAATCGCAAGTTGTTAAATTTAGGCCCTTTATACGCTCAAATTGACTAAGACAAATTGATTTTCGAGGTTTCGTTGACGCTGCCAATTTGGTTGAAAGAATTTCCTGTTTTATATTGCTTTTGACCTCGTTTATTAATTCCAGTCCTTTGATTTTGTCAATTTTGTTATGCTTTTTAAGTCAGGTTGACCCTTGTATGGAAATAAGCTTATATAGTGTCTGCTAAGTAAGGGTAAGTGTCTGTATTTGTCAATTGCTTTTTGAGCGCAATATCTCTATTATTATATACGCTCCTTAAGTTTAACCTTTTGAATAATCTTGTATTGTACGGCTTTACGTATTTTTAATAAATTTTACGTTTTTGCTTTTGTTTACTCTTTTTACAACCTTGGCTTGTCCGTTGTTTGTGTTTCAACATCTTTGCAGTCTATTTTCACCAACTTCCCAATATCCCAGAAAGCTGAAATTTGAAACATAAACACAGTCCTCGGTTCATTTAATGTTACTAAATTTTGACCGATCAATGTCGTTTCGATATCGAGAATGTCACGTGAAAGTGGAGTTTTTCTCATAGTTTTGTTGACGCTCACAAACCACATACTTCAATTCAAGCATTGTTAATTCAAATCAGGCATTGTTATAAATATTTGAAGGCTTGCCCGGAATAACGTTGTATGTTACAAAAATTCAATATTGAGATTATTATGGAAAACCGTGCCTTGTATATGGGCCTGGCTAGTGCCGTCAACGGACAAACTCATAACTGCCTAAAACATACATATATCACTTCGAAATTGGTCACCTAATATGTGAAAAATCAATGAGTTGCTGAATACTTTTTTTGGCCATTTATTCAAAACTGTGAATTGTTACATGCAATGTTATTCCGGGCAACATTATTCCTTCATTTGTTATAAATAAACAAACATACATACTTGTATATAAAGTTTACTACATACAGTTAATCTGAGTCACCATTCATTGTTGTGAATCCGTTGAAATTAACACAAATCAACAAAAATATCTTTCCAAGTTTTTTCAAATACTTTTATCAAGCCAAACAAAAGATTGTACTAAAAAACGAAGTTTTTTCCTATTATATTTGTTTAAGTATCTTATCTTATTGTACTTTTTTTTACGATTAACCACCTTTTTTTACGATTGTTGTTGCAAACGTAAAAACCTCCGTTTTATCCTCCATTTTTTATAGGTTTTAATCACTTATAGTGTCAAATTGTCACGTATCTACAATAGTAGAGTTAAAACACTCAACAAGTCCAATTGTCCTCTATTCTATTCTATCAAAACACAGCGAGGAGGTCTTAGAGGGTTAAAAGGAGGATGGAGGGGGTCACATCCGGGAACCGATCGAAGTCACTTTCTTTGCGGTGACACTTTCTTCGTTGAGGCGCGAAATCGAAAAGAAAAGAGAAGAAACGCGCCATTTCATTGGCTGTTAAGACGAAGCAAAAGGCGTGTACGTTAATGGTCTCTTCCATTAGATCGGCAAATTAGGCCTAATGCAGCGTGGCCAAAGTTCTCTAATGACCAAGTCAACCAGAACTCTTCACTTTTTATTCTTTATACACACATACATCCTCTCTGTCTTTTTCACACCCTTCCTTTCTTTTATCTTTTTTTTGAAAGTATTGATCGGAACTCATCATTTCGTTACCGATTCGAAAAAGAAGTTAAATAAATAATAAAAAAAGGCTACCTTTTGGTAGCATCTGCGATCGAAAGAATCGAACCACCAAACGAAATGAAATCTTTTGAAAATTCTGAAAGAAAAGTTTTTTTCGTTTTTTTTTCTTGTTTTTTTTTTTTTTGGGCTCAATGTGACAAAATCAAAGCGAAACCACGACATTGAAATTGCTTTAAAAATGAACCATTGAAACTTCTCTGGTTACGAAAAACTGTACTACGTGTTGTGTACATTCTGTGAGTTGCTTTTCAAAATAGTATATAAACACTCTAAGCATCAAGTAACGAATCGACAAAACATAAACCACAAAATTCATGACACGGTGCTCAAAAAAACGTTATCGTTATAAAAATTTCCCAGAATGAGATGTCTTTCTCAATCGACAATAAATATCCAAAGAACCTCATTTTTCAACTAGTATTAAAACTGTCAACTGAAATTCAGCAAAAAAATTGTTATCCTACCAATCAATAATGAATCGGTGACATATTACCCAGTAGGTGCCACTTTGTGGACTTTCTGAAGTAGAACGACGTGAGTTTTTTTCACGCAATGAGAACCAAATAACCTACCGATTAACATTGCTTGGTAATGTAAATATAATTAAATATACGTCAACAAAGTCAATACACGTCAACAAAGTCAAAATTGGAAATCGACAAAATTGTTAATGACGAAACCTGGTTACAATTAACTCAACTACAAAACTCAAGAAAATTAAATGACAAAACTATATACTTTACATGTAGCCTACTGTATATACAGTATATTGATTTGCAATTTTTGTTATTTGCGTCAGTACAGATGAATATGCACGTATTGTGCTATGGGAAGCTCATATTTATAGTTGCAGAAATTGTATATAGGCCATATATTCCTAACTATTTACCTTCTATTATTGCTTCTTTTCCGTTTATTATTAAGGCGTTGGACAGGATTCTGTTTCATGAGATTGAAAGTCTCGCAAAGAGCCCCTCTCATTCCAATGCTTACGGCATTAACACTGATAAATTCTGTAATAACTGATTGATTCATATTTACCCGAGTTTAGTGTAAAATTATAGTCCAAGTTTGTATAATATTACGGTTCTCATGACGGACCTCTCAAAGGCATTGTACTGCCGTAATTGTCCCTCAGTCATCTAAGAATGTATTGCGTTGGGAGTTTCATCTTTTGTTGTTGGAATCCTCAATAGTTATTTCTCTCAAAGGACTTTCGTGACTAGATAGACCAGACACGAGCACCCCATCGGGTAATGGTGTAATACAGGGTAGCCCAAATGCGACCCTTTTTTATAGCCTCGTTTCCAAGCGCATACACGATCTTTTCCTTTCAGGTCGTTTATTTACCTATATTGATGATAACATCCTGTTTTATCATTATCCGAAATTTGAACATGTAATAGATGATCAATCGAACAAGATTTTGATATGATCTCTGGATGGAAACATGGTCTTCAACTCAATCATCTGAGACCACACGTCTCCCATTCACGAATCCTTACGATCATGAATTACTTAGATTCATGATCATGATTGAACCAGATATCCAATCAAGATCTTGAGTATCCCAATCAAGGTCCCAATTTCTCACCTCACGTTGAGAAGCTTGTCTTGCGTCTTAACCGTCAATTATATCTTACTAAACGGATGAAGAAAGCTCTAAACTATAGTGAAAAACTCAACTATTTAAAAACCAAAATTAATTTTATGTTGAATCACATTATTTCTGTCTGGAGTGACGTCCCATTGGTGATCACGTATCAATGATCATCGATAATCACGTATGATCAAAATCATTGGTGATCACTCCCACACAGATCTTGATGAATCAACCAAAGGCACAACGGCAGGGCTGCAAAGTGACAGGTCAATGGCACTCCAGCTGTGATAAGCTGCTGATAAATAAGTGTACGAGCCATCATTCAGAATACAAACATCCATATCTAAAGTCACTTTCTCTAAAACAACGCCACGAACCGAGCTGGTGGCGGACCCCCAGATGTAATCGTGAGCATTAAAGTCACCAAGAAGAAGTAAAGAACTCGGAAAATTCTCAATGAGATTTCCTGACGATATGTCCTTTGATCTGGCGGAAGGTACAACAAGCAGATGGTAACTTTCCATGGCAGGTAACAGCCACTGCCTGCAGCCTGGTTGCAAGATGTAGTTTCATCACTGCAACCTTCTGTTGCACTACGACCGGTACTCTTCCACGGTATTGTCCAGGTGGTGAATCCCACCTAAAAACATTGTAGCTAGTGATGATGTTCTGTCTGACATGTGTGAAAAACCCATGCACGTGTTTAAATCCCCTTCAGAAATCGTGCCACCAGAGGCAACCACAATATAATCAGCTAGTAATCGACCGCACACGTCTAGTAATGTAGTAACATCCAGCGCCAACATTAGTATTAGCGAATCTCAGATAACGGATGAATATCTAACTACAGGAAATCTTATTTTTAACATATAAGTACAAAACCAAAATTGCAAAAGTAAGGAAATTCAGTTTCATATCTCTTCATAACGTTTAATTACTAAAAGTTACAGGGTAGTACTCAAAATGTTAAAAAATAACCCCGTATCTTCTGTTTTTCCTTAGGAAAAGAAACACATGTAAAAGCTTTAAACATAATAACAACAACAAAACACAACTCGACTAAACTTTGTGTACTGACTATAAAAACAGTAATAACCAATTTGCAAAAGGTGAAATGACTGGATAAAACAGCATTGAATAAAATCTTATAATCTAAATAATTTCCAATATCATGGCCATGGGTGTGATAAATAGTTATTCCACTAGGGTATATTCATGGCTGATTTTAGACTCTAAAATCACCCATAAATATGCCTTTTTTTGGCCATCCAACATAGGTAAACATGCACTACAAAATACGAATCCAAACCGGAAGTTAGTAAGTTAAAAGGGTGACTGGTGCTGCCACCATAGCTAGTTTTCTTATAGTACAAGTCGAGGATCTCTGGATCATATTAGAGACGACATGACTTACGAAACTATTGTTATTATTTCATTAATCGTCATCCCGTAAATAAAACACTTCAAAAATTAGTCTTATAGACTCACCATAATGTTACCCTCCACGGAAATTTTTAGTAAAAAGCGAAAGATTTACTCGCATGGTTGAAAGGAAACCAGAGTTAACGTTAACCACCGCAAGCTAGCCTTGCAGTCAAGCAGCTGGTAAACAAAGTTTCTGGTTCGTTACGTTTTGATTACATTCTATAAATTAACTATAACCACCAAGAACTATTTTGCAGTTTTACAATAAATTTAATATGTTTCCGACTTTGTCTATATTTACAAATCTTATATATTTTTCATAGTGATTTTGTTAGGTGAAGCATTTAATTTCTATAATCACTAATTACAATTTTATGAAACATTAAAATGTTACCACCAGGTGGTGTCAGATTTCTTTGTTTCTGCTCAGTTGAATATTGTGTATTTATATTGTTGCATGCATTTGTTTGTATTGTGTTACCGGCAATGCATATAATCTAGGCATTGTATAGAAGGCCTGGTCTCTTTTGTGAAAGCATGAAATGACAACTTGTATAGAATTGATTAGGTTACTTTAAACAAGGTAAGTTTTAGGTTAGGCAAGGTTAGTAGAGAAGTAATCCTGGTTTAGGTAAATTAACAACATTTTCTCTAAAACATGTTCAGCTTAAATTTAAACCGAACATAAAGCTCTTGCCTAAACTATTCCAATGTTAATTTAATACTTTGCCAAATGAG
>JAQIWH010008334.1:0-10369 GCA_034695005.1 Cryptops parisi | reverse complement strand
TTTATCGTTTCATTATGAAAAACAATAAACGGTCAAAGTTAACAACACAATATGCAAACATCAATCCATATCATGTAAGATGTGCATCTTTAACTTATGTTTATTTATTTATTTATTTTATTATTTTAAAATAAAATATATCGGAAATTGAATAACTAAACATTGAATATTTGTACTTTGATAAACTTTAACTTCTAAAAGCTTAAGTTTTCAAATCTGTATTCAAACTTTATACAAACTTTGAATACAAATTTTAACCAAACTGTTTCAAATTATTACTGATAACCTTACTCGTAATACTACATTAAACTAAATACAAACTGTTGTGAGTTTCAGTTAGCATGCACAATTTATTACATAAACATTTGTATGAAAGCATGAAGCGTAATCATTAATTTTGTGTTTATAAACATGTACTTTATATTCATATATTAATATACTATATATATACATTTACTGTATATGCATATATTCAAATATACTTGTATATAAACTTATCTACAATAACAATTTATGATAACTATTTTGATATGATATGAGATATGATGAACGATATAAATATATTCACTTTCACTAAAAAATATTTCACTCAGTAAAAATAGTTTTCAAAAATGCAAACAGTAAGGAAACATTAGTACTTACAGCATCTATTTCAGTGTCTCCGTTTTAATGATGGCTTCATTATTAACTTTCGTATTTCACGTAGTTGCCGATTTGTTGCTTAGTGAGTGATCCCGTTTTTATCTATTATGAAAATGCATTGAAGATTATGGTTTCAATATTAGAAACAACGAACTACGGTTGCTGTAGTTACCTTTGCGATGGAGCCGACTAAAATTTGAATACCATCTGTTATATTTTTAGCCAAAGGAAAACAAACAAGCAAACAAAGGAAAACAAATAAATTAACAAGTACATTGAAAATGCTTTTTAAGAATACGCTTTATATAATTTCGATTTATGCGAATTTACTTGTATGCGATCCTTGATTCGATATTCGATTCATGCGTTTCGAGTTATTCTATTTTCTGCAAGTTTCAATTTAAGCAAATTTAATTTATGCGAATCTAACCTACCCTTTCCCTACCCCCTTACACAAGTACCGCCGGGTGTGAGCTTAGTGAGCTGTAGGCCTAGTCATTGGCTTAAAAGCGCATAAAACCGAAATTTATTTTGCATTTCCGAGAATGTAGATGCATATACTGTATTATTTTTTCCCACAAAACAAGAAGCTCAAAAATTGATATGTTACTTATATCGTACTGTAGCCTAATGAGTAATGTGATATTCGGTTTCTGCGAGTTTTGAATTATTCCATTTTTGATATCTGTTAATTTTCGATTCAATTTGTGCAATTTTTGTTGCAGTGCACTGTTTTCGATTTACGCGGTTCTCATTTTATGCAATTTTTAGTACATTAGAGTTAGATTGAATATTATCATAAACATCTGTATGGATGACAATATACATTTAATTTCCAGCTCACTCACTCACTCACTCACAAACTTACGCACGCGCAAAGTGTGAGTCCTGACTTGTACTTATACAAACATGTCAATTTAATTGATTAACCCTGTTATGTTTTATTTGTTTGTTTTTTTTTGTATTCGAATTCAAATTCAAACTTACAATACACAAATAAAGAATTTTTAGTTTTTGGCATCTTGTCATAAGTTACACAATCTTATAAGTAACTTATTCTTTTCAAAAAATAATACTTTATATAAAACTCACCGTTTATGTGTTACCGTTTTCTGTTTATGCGTAATTATATGTACAGTACACGGCAGGTAGACAGGTGATGATCTCATTTTGTGTATAATCATTAAATTCGATCTACGGAAATGTCACGTGTTGTGAATTTGTTCTTTCGATGGGTGTTTCTTGCGGATTGATGACCTTGTTGCGTAATGACGTCACAGACTTGGGATTTCCAGAGTCGATTACTATGCAAGGAAACCAGTTAAGCCTTTGTTGTTGTTTTTTTTTAATATTTTAGAATTTAGTGTAAATGAGTTTTAAGTATCATTTATGTCAAAAATGACTTAGAAGCATTTTCGAATATGTTAGGTGCAATTTTACCTCCCTAACGCATAATTTTTAGCAAAGCAACAAATGTGCAAAGCAAGGAAAGTTTACATTTTTAAACGCGTTTTCTTCGAAATTGTAAAAATGTCACGTAACACCCTTTAACAACAGAACCTTCAATTGTATAAATACATGTAGAATAAGTGAACTTTAAAATCACACATTTGGATTTTGTAGTATTTTTTTCTGTTGTAATAAAAGAAATAATAAAAATGACAAAATATGAGATAACGTGAAAATAATACTAAAAATGTGGAAAAAAAATTACAAATAATAAAATTATGAAATAAGGAAAATTATATTAAAAAAAAAAAAACGGTATATGTGAAGGAATGATTGATGAAGAGGAAATGATACGATAAAAATTTTGTTGCATTTTCTAATAAATTATATTGAGGATATCCGTTGTGTTGTATATTTTTTATTTATCTATTGTGCGAATTTCTCTTTAAGTAAAATTAAATATAATAACGTTTTGTGAAGAGTTTTTAAGTTTTGAAAACTTTTTTTTTAAAATTTGAAGGTTTTTGTTTTTTAATTGGCTGTTTTAATTTTTTTAATATAATTTCAATGTCAAACTCGTGTGTGTTATTGGCATGGCGAAAAAGAGAAATTAATTATCGAAAACGAGGGCAATCAATTTTTAATTGCCTTTTGAATTAGTCCTTAAGTCTGCAAGTTATTAGTTTCATTTTCGAGAAAAATTTGAAAGTCATTACCAGGTACGATTTACATGAAAGGAATTTTTAATAGATAATGGCTATAATTAAAACAGTCTAAAATCACATATTTGGAAATTCTTACGAAGTAGAAAACTTCAGCGTTCATTTATGCACCTAAGCGCACTAATCATTTTTACATCTATACATACTAAGCGCACAATAGAGAGTTTTTCTCACACATAACGAACATCAGAATGATTTCTCTCGTTGTTTATCATTGAAATCGTTTAAAATCATTTAACCAAAGAACGTGAAATTTGAAAGGTAACACTGTTTTCATGACGTAGGCAACCACTAAGGAAGAAATTTTGAAATTTTTTGTCCCTAAGAGAGGGTGAAATGGGGGTGAAATCACCTATATCTCAAAAACCGAACATGTTACAGACGTAAAAATTAGTATTTAAATTCTTCTTTAAAAATAACGAAACACGTGTTTTACAATGTTTTGAAAATCTAGTTAGGGGGTTAAAAAAAAAGAGGGAGTAAACTATTTTTAAGAGGATACCTATATCTCGAAAATCGAAGATATTACAGACATCTAATATGTCTGTAATATTGAGATTCTCCTTTAACAGTAACGAAACATGTGTATTACAATTTTTCGAAAATACAGTTAAGGAGGATGAAAAGGGTGTGAGTGAACTTTTTAAAGTAGGGTGGGGGGTATTTTTTTTTTGCAGAGTTTAGTACGTTCCCAAACTCCACGCGAGCTAAGCCGCGGGTTTACAGCTTGCATTTTAAAATTATTTTAAGGTTCCAAACAAATTTTAAAAATATTTTTAGTATATGAAACAGTTTTATGTTTTATCTCATTTTTCTTTTTTATTTCTTCAACTTGAGTTTCCGTACTTTCATTTCATATAGTGCTTTATCTGTAAAATTGTATTTCGTAATGTTTTCATACACTGCGTGCATTATGGGTATATTCGGTTTGCTTTTATCTTTTTGTTTTCTATCAAAAGTGAATGGAATTTCCTATCAAAATGGAGAACGTATGCAAAAAAGAAAAGCACAAAAAAACGAAAACAAAAACAACTCGCATAAAAAACCCTTTGTGAAACAGTTTTGTCAGTGTAGTTTTTTTTCTGGCTTTTTGTTTTTCTTATATTTTGTTTTTTTGGTTGTGTTTTCAGTCAATAACCGAAAGCCCAGACAGTCTTTGGCGGTGACAATTTTATAAGAAAATCAATATGAATCCATTCGTTTGAGGGCAGAGCCAACAACAAGGCTTTTGCTTCACTCAGTGATGACATGTAAAACTTAAAAGTCAAAATATACAATAACTTTTAGTTTTACTGTTATAAAAGTGCATTGTTATTATTAACTTATAATAGAAAATTAATACAATATAAAATAAAGTAAGAAGTACTATTATAAACTACATTATATTTTCAAATAGAATTTCAATTTTTAGTACAGTGAAATTTGGTTATTGTGGTCACTTGTGGGACTAGTGCTTTTTTGATAACAATAGCCGGCTGATAACGTTAAACAATGAAAATAAAACATTAAACAGTGTCTTGGGACCAACATAACAATAACTTACTGATAATATTTTTAATTTAGTATTACCGATTTGCTACTAACGCCTAATTTATATTTCACAACATAAACCACACATAGATTACGTATAAATCTACTCGTGGGATGACATCAAATTAAAGATAACATTAAAATTTAATAACTAAGCCTATGCAACTGTACCAATAAGAGCAGAAATATATCTTAGGATAAGAACAAATTTAAGTGTATGCGTTCTTCTAAATCATATTGTTTATTTTAATCGAAATATATTTCGTATGGTTGCAGCGCTCTGTATCAAATTTCTTCTTGTTCATCTGCAACACCCTCAATGTTCTGATCTAAAAATGAAAATTCTTTTGACTTCAAAGATGACAATGCTTCATGTCACTGTTTGTTGTGTCCGGGACTTTATCCAACAATGCAGGGGCTGCCTAACAGCCCAAGCATGAATCCAATGCCATTGTTTGGCGAAAATTAAAAACATTGGTTGAGAAACAGCCTACAACCAAGAAAGATTTTAAGGATGTCACCAAAGGATGCTGGATGCACATTGAAGATGGTTGCCATCATTTAATTACACCCTTGCCACAAAAAAAAATTAGAAAATTTCTTAAGAACAAAGGTGGTCCTACAATGTTACTGTACAAGTGGTCCTACAATGGTGTCCTATGGTCTTACAGTGGGTAGTCCTACAATGTTACTGTACAAGTTACTGCATTCAAACGATGTGTTTACTTTGTGTAAACATACTCTACCGTTATGTGATTCCATGCTTTTTTCTTGCAGTTGAAGTGATTCCATACTTTTTTCCAGCATAGTGTTTGCGTCAAGCATTATTACAACGAGTATTTTGTACATCTTGTTTATTGCCAATATATATTTATACAACAAAAGAATGCTCTACATCGTGGCAATTTTCATTTTTGTCTAACTAGAATGCAAATCGCTTTATAACTGGTCAAAGTTACTATTGTGCTAGTCTCGTGTAATGATTCCATACTTTCTTTTAGGGGTTGTATAAACTACATCGACTATAATAATTTGTCGTTATAAAAAGTATCAATATTCTTGAACGTTATTCTACGATATTGTATAACCATATTCTACAACTGAAATGCGTATACCACAAAACCTGAATCAGTAATTCTTGAATTTTGTTTTTTATTTTTAAATGGTTTTTTTTTTTTGCTTGGAGAGGGGAAAGTAGTTTGGATCTTAAATAAATAAGCGCCTCGTATCTAATCAAATTATAATCCCACGCTTTAAAGTAGTAAAAGTTGGAGAATAAATGACAAAACAATTATTGCGGTAATCACCAATAGAGAACTATCGAATAACCATTAGCAGAATCACCGAAACAGTAGCGGCACGTTGAGTTTGCCTATTCTAAGTTATTTTCGAAATACTAAAATTTTTCGGATTATTGATATTTCCGGATTACGATGTTTTAGAATTACTTTTGATTTTTGCTTCTGAGATTGTTAACCTGTATATTCGGTAATGTCATTATGTTTATTTACCGGAGACCGAGAACTTGGGTGCAATTTTCAAGGTGATCTTCTCTTTTACGTATGAGGCCTCCTGCTACTGATATATTAATTTCGTGAGGTTTTTCGTGCGTCAAAGGGAACTTCTTTTAAGCCCTGACACACGCAATTTTAAGTATGGCAACTCAATATATTTTGTTGACAACTGTGTATTTTAGTTTCTTCTTTCTTATTTTAGTTTCTTGCCAACCAATGAAAATTGGTTGGCAAGAACCTGACGCTACAGTTGTCCACAAATTGTTCGAGTTGCCATATCTAAAATAATGGGCGCCGGCAGCATGGTGCAAGGTGGTGCACTTGCATCACCTTAGGTCTTGGAATTTTAAAGTAAAATTATTTTTAAAGAATTTTTTTTTTTCAATAAAATAAAACTCAAAAAATAAATGAAGATAAAATTAAATTAAAATAAACAAGCTACGATGTTTAATGACAAAATAGGTAGAAGTATTAAAATTTGCAGTGTTTGTGAAACTAGAAAGAAATTGTAGAGTATTTGTAAAGACACGATCCTTCTATCAATAACGAAGTTATTTGTATTTGGTCTCTGACTGACGTCTGACAAATGACTATTCGGACAATATCGGAGAAACATGACTGGTTGTGACATTTGGCTTTTAGTGTCAAGTGTCATACTATCCCTTTTGCTCATAAAAATCAAATAATTGATCGTATTTCTTCTTTGGTTCACTCACACAGTGCAGTATCCATTGTTGAACTTCCTAGTTAAAAAAACTGGTAGAACTAAGGCTTCACTTTAGGGGTTCACCTTGCCATGAAGGTCTGATTTCGTGTCCCCAAATAGTTATCTCACCACTGCGTGCAGTGCATTGGTGGTACCGTAATTAAATAGGGAACCTGACTTTTGGAACTCTCCTAGTACTTTTGACTAGAAAACAAGGAGAAACAATGGAGGATTCAAAAATCATTTTACCCAGCCTGGGATCGAACCAGGGAGCTGTCGTAAATGTGACAAAACGCTACTAATCTACCGGTAGACACGTAGGAGGAGTCTTATAAACCTCCAATTAAAACCTTTATCTGGGCTCTCATTAAGTGAGTTCAGTTAGCTAGCCTACACGAGTGTTAGAACGTTTTGTCTCGTTTACGAGAGGTTCCTCGTTCGAGACCAATCTTAGGCTGGAACGAGGATTTTTTCGATCAATGTTTTTCTATTCAAAATACAGTAATGTTTCCTGGTGCCGAGGTTTACCAGCTTGGACAGTATAATGTAACGTTTCTTTAAAATTTCCTTCGTGTACTGTGAAATCAGTTTTGCAACTTTCTTGAGGGTATGGTTTTTCGCGCGGCAATTGCAACCAAACTACAGGAACTATGACATTGAATATTAGGCATCATTAAAAAAAACTTTAATTAGGTTTTTATACAGTATTTGTATTTTTCTGCTAGCATCAGCTGTTCACGTGAAATCACTCTTTAAATATCTATCGTTTTTAACCATCCCGTATTTATATAACGTGCACCACTTACGAAAATTTCTGCCGGCGCATTTGCCTAAAATTGCGTGTCAGGAAAGCTTCAAAGAAGTTCTTTTTCACGCACGAAAATTGCACGAAATCAATTGAAGCGTACACGGGGTTGTTGGAATGCTATATCCTAATGCGTCAAAAATTTAAATATACCACTTTCGATATAGTGTAACAAAAAGAAGACTTGTAAGAGTCTACAAGTACAAGTGAATGAGTTTATCATATAATTGATTTTATAAATAAAATCATTTTATTCACAATAACGCTCCATAAACCATTTATTTACGACTCAAGAAAGCACACAATACAATGGAGAAAGAGAACTCAAAACAAACACAAAAAAAAAACTTTATTACAAATTTAGTAATTATGGACTCCAACCATTTTCCTTGAACTCTAAAATTGGTATCTAATATTAATAATAAGCTTAAATAATTGTATAATAAGTATAAACTAGTGACAAATGATATATTGTTTTATAACATTGTTTTGTATTGGGAGAGAAACACTTAACTAGGGAGCTGAACCATTGTTTCATTATACGATTTATATTAGCTTCACTTGTGAGTGAGTTTGAGAGACTCAACAATACATGTTGAATCAACAATACATGTCTTATTATAAATGGAAAATTATAATAAGACAACAATGTTTATTTATTTAAACTATAAACTGTATGTTCAAAATAAATTTTCAAAATAGCCTACTTTTTTAAAATATCATTCGTTTTATCGATTTGTAAATCTAAGCCCTGGAATGAAACCGCAAAAAAATATTGTTTTATATTTTTTTTTTGGTTTTTAATTTTTTTAAAAAGTTTTTTTTTAGACATTTGATGTAACTTTTCTCTTGGTAATTTTTTGTGCTTCTGGGTTTTTACTTTAGGTTTAATTAAAAAGGAAATAGCTTCCAGCTTTGTTGGTTAAATCTTCCAATCGATTTTTCTTTGGTAATTACTTTTTCTTAGTCGTGTCCGTTTGTTTGTTCAATTTTTTTTAAGCTCATCCAATTTAATGCCCGAATTGACATTTAACCGTATTTGTCTTAAGTGTATTTTACTGTACAATTCGAGTGATAATTTTAAGCATTAAGTATAAAAATGACGCTAAGTGTAACACTTTATTATTTTTGAGCAGAAATAATGTAAAAGTTAGTAGGCTACGTAGATTAGGTAGATAAGTAATACCAGGGTGTAATAAAACACTATATATATATATTTAAAAAAATAACTTAAAACAAGCTTAATCTGTTGTAGTAGAAAGAAGTTCAAAGTCATTAGTGAATTGGTATACATGGTCCGCCACATTCGCCACTTTTCGGATTTGAGAGTGATTTATGCATGGTTGCAACTTGATTTACAACCCGAAATCGTTCTTTAATCCATTTAATTCTCCCTCGTGTGGTGTTCGAAAATATCTCTTTTACAAAGTGGATGAAAGCGAAGTGTGTAGTGTTGCGTGTTGTGAAAGGGGGAAGGGGGTATGATGTTTGGGGGTGCCTTTTTCTTTGGGGCAAAAAGGTTCATCTCAGTGGTGAGTGATGAGGGGTCATAAGTTGAGACGGATAAAAGAGCTGATTGGAGAAGCAACACATCTTCTCGCTGGAAAATGAGGTGAAATTTTGCTGCTCCAGGCTTTTCGATATCTTTCTATATATATAAAAAGCTGAGGTCAGCGATGTTAATGCAATTATAAGAGTTGCAAGATTGTTGCTCGTTTTTTTTTCTGCCTCTTCTTCTTCTTCTTCTTCTTCCTCTTCCTCTTCTTTGATATGTTCTTGGAGAGAAAGATGATAGAGTTTGTGGATGAGCAATGGTTCGTTTGCTTCAGGGACCTTTACTTCAAAGCTTTGATTTAGGAGAGTTTGATGGAGAGGAAATGAACCTTCATTATCTGGCTTCCAAAAGAGCTTTTTTTTTCGTATTTTCTTTTTTATATTTCTTTTATACTCTGTATTTAGTCAATGGGTATTGATAGAACGTACTCCAAGATAACCTTTTCCGAGAACCTCTTGAACTTTCTCAAATGAACCCTTTAATACCATATAAAAAAGTCAACAGTCGCAGGGAACTTGTTTAAATTTTTAATCAGCAGATTATCATTGAAATTAATTGAAAAACCCTTTTTTTTTTAAAATTAAACTATTGAATCACTGAAATTGGTATAACTGTTAGAAATATTTTATTCACGTTTATTTATTGTATAATGCTCTTGAAATTGACATAATATTGGAAATGATTTAGAAAAATAAACACAAAGTTGATATACACGATGTTTCTGATACGCCTAGTCAAATTTGAACCGTAGAGAACAAAGCCAAAGCAAACAACCCAATATAAACATGGGTTCGGAAATTGTTTGATTCTGAAATAACAGGATGAATGCATTATCGTTATAGGTATGCATTTTCGGGCCTATGTTTATGTAGCTTTGTTTTAATACGTAGCGTTTGTGGTTAAAATTCGACTCGAGATCTTTCAGGAACACCCTATGTAAACGATTTTTATTTTAAAAAATAGGAATGTGCATGAACATATGCATTTATCGTAAGAAATAAAATTATATAGTTTATATTATACGACTTATTTTTATGTAAAAATTTACAACCGCGTAAAGAATCCGCAAAAATCGGGGATGCGTTAACGTCACCTGTAAAATTAATAGTCTATGAAATAACACATTACTTAATACTACATTATATGTATTTATTATTAATCACAAGTTGTTCATTTCGCTTTATGAATGGACTTACAACCGAATACATAGTCCTGTCCTTTTTTTTGTAGTTTGATACTTTAAATGCAAAATCGATATTACAAATACTGTAGCAATAATGTTAGTTCTAAGCTTAAAGTTGAAATCCATTAAACATAGTCGCGACTTTACACATTGAGCATTGCCTACAGGGCCGGATTTAGATGTGGAGAGGCCCTAAGCTATGTTAAATTGTGAGGCCCCTACAGTGGCGGACTGGACACTGAAAAAGACCAAGGGGGCAAAGC
>JAQIWH010008333.1:0-10371 GCA_034695005.1 Cryptops parisi | reverse complement strand
TACAAAAATGCCCATAACATTTTAGTCCATTTTTATACAATTTGTTGCTTTTAAATGTTATTTTAATCATTGTGATCTATTTGCAAAAATCTTTTTAAATACGCCTATTTTGCTTTCAAATGGAACTGGAATAAAGAAACACAGTAGTGAACCAGTATATACAGTAACAATATGTTTCAAATCTTTTGATCCCTTTGATCTCTAAATAAACCATTATGAGTTTATGATCATTTGACACCTCTCCCCTTTTTAGTCATGTGTCCACTGTATTAGCATTCGCCGAAAATGGCGGCAGATGCTAATTGGTCGTTTAAATTCGGAGGAACAGGAATCGGCGAAACAGGATTCGGCGAAACAGGAAGCCACCCCTGGAGCGCCGGGGGGGGGGGAGAGAGAAGCGCTCCCCTTGGAAAATTAATCTGCCCTTATATACAGTAGTTTTTTTGTGTTAACAAAGTGTTTTGCTTCTCCCCCCCTCTTGGTCAGAAGGTGCGCTCCACCCCTGGATGCACAGATAGTTTTCAGAGCTTTTCTAATTAATGATCAAAAGTGGAGATCAGACGTTTTGGAAATGAGCTTTTCAATTGACACTAGTGGATAAGACATTCCGGACAGTTTTGCTCAAACAGTATAGTTCCAGTTCCTAGGCAACTGTTGACGTGATGACACTTGGTTATGTTATGTCATACAAGATGTGGCAGGTAATTTCTGTGTAATCGACTTTGATCTTCCAGTTGACTTATTTGTGCTATATTTATCTGGATCTTGCAAATTATTTTTGACTACTGTCTTGCATCGATTAATTGCCTGAGCGATCTCAAAAGTCTGAAGACCACTCATTCCTGTTTGTTTAAAGGCATTAATTTACCTCCTCTAGAACTGTGACAACTGACTCCCTTGTGGCATGGTTTCTGTATGTTTGGAAAATACAGAAATCAACAGTAGATGGATAAAAAATCCTTCAATACGTTTACTGTTTGGTGACACAATGTAAAAACACTATTATATCCCGATTTACCCTGTCAAAACGTGACTTGTTTTCAAGTGTGACTTATTTTCATGCAAATCAATCAATCAACTATTTGCATTTTTAAAATTTATTTCTCACTTATTAAAAATTTGGAGGCAGGTCATTCTTGATAATGTCAAAAATATTCCGTTCCAACATATAACACTAGCAATTATAATTAGTTATCCAAAATTATTACGATATTGTGAATGCTCGACTGATCCAGTGGCGGATTTAGAACCAACTTCTGGGGGAAGAGGGGGAGACGCACCTAAATTTTGTGACAAATATGTCTAAAAATTACGTTGCTTCCATGGCAAATCAAGCTCCAGATGAGTGTTTAGACCTAAAAATGCACAATTTAGCCCGTGTTGGCCCTTTTTATCCATTAAAAAATCCATATAGCATTAAACATGTCAATGAACTAAACATTTTCTGGTGTTCTGAGGGGGGGGGGGTAACCTCCCAATCCACCAGTGGGCTGACCTTATACTTTTTCGCATCATATCATATCTTTATATTGTATTTTTTAATATAGGGTTATGCAGGAACAGGATAGTTTAGGTCCTAGTCCCAGAATGTTTCTGCACAAACCTTGCAGATATCGAAATCGTACAATTCAGAAATTCCCATGAAGTGGCATGAAAAATTGCAAACAATCATTTGTACATCACTGCGCTACACAAAATTGCATAATAGCAAAATTTTCTCTCTTATCAAAGCTACACACGAGGTTAGTATTACCTCATATTTTAAGTTACTACTGAATTATCAAGAACTCATTAACCATGACTTTTGGGATTTTGAAAAAAAACAACTTGTATTTTTTAATTAAACAAGTGTCAAAATAAAATTACTCAATTGTTAAAGCAATTTTGTTTGATGTTATTTTTTTTCTTGGTAGAGATGTTGCCTACTCTTGAAATAACCACATGAACTTCTTTGGATATCTGATAATTTCATAATTAACTTACAGTACTATTAGAGGACAATGTACAAATAAACAATAAAAACACAAATTAAAGCAGTGTATTACAAAATTGGTAATAAAGTTAGGTATACAACCACTAATGGACTTAATTATATAAAACCATTTAGTCAATAATGAAGTTTGTATATACTATGTGTTCTAAAGTATTTCCGGTTCACTTTAAACTCATTCTAGTTTTACGAGTTTATTAGTTTAACAAGTGTAATCTCTCAAAAGATCCACCTTTAAAAATCCAGGATGTGAAGCTTACAACAAATATTTGGAGATACAGTATTTAAACTCTTGAGACCCTGATATTTGAAACACTAACAGACACTATAAAGATATTCTCAACTTTTGTTAAATTAAAATCATTTATTTTTATTATCTGTTATTGAAAAATATATCTATTTTTTTAACTGATCTGTCCTCTAATAAACTGATTATGAACTTAACAATAATTTCAATAATACATTTGTATGTTATAATAGCTGGTAAAGTTCATTGATTCAAGTAATTTTATGAAAAAACAATTTTTATGTTATCTAATGTCTAATTTTAGATATAAACTTGTAGTGTTAAACAAGTGACGCATAGATAAATTTAAATATTAGCTTTATCGGTATAAATTTAATATAATTTATTCGTATTACAATCTTTGTATACTGATAGTATGTAATAGTACAATATGCTTATATCATATAAGCATATTGTACTATTACATACTATCAGTATACAAAGAATAGTTTTCATATAAGTTATATGAAAACTAATTATAAAATTATTCAAATCTAGTAAAAATCTAGCCTACATATCTATATGCATTTCCTGAAAAAGCACTATTTTATTAAGTTCTTTCTGAGGTGTGCTTTAAATAAACTCCAGGATGTGGACTTAAAACACACAACTTTTTTGAAGACTCGTTAACATTTTAATAATACAGCTATTACAACATTACCCTTGTAAATGGATAACAACAATGAATGAATAAATAAATAGATGGTTTATTTCATGTGAAAAACACAAATTACAGGATAAAAGTAGAAAAGGTATAATGATAGACATTTATCATTATTGTGACTGACTGTGAATGATTGTGACTAACACATGAAAACGAAGCACTAACGGTGTCCTATTATAAGCCAATGTAATAGGAGACAACATGGAACTGCCCATTTTTTGGATAAACAAATCCAACAGAAAAATCCACATATGAAAAACTTGTGTAGTGTACCTGACACATGACAATTACCAAAACATCTGTGAAAAATATTTTACCTCCTCCATTTTGCTTTATAAACTCGTAATGAAAAGATTTTATAGTTTATATATATATATACACACAATAAATATACAATTAAATTAAAAATAATTCTACATTTAAAATTTGTTGATTCTATGCAGTATGCACTATGCATGCATATGTCAACCCAAGGCTCACTTATCTGGAATATAAGGATTATTCAACAATTAATGTGTGATATGATACATAGGTTATATGTAACATGTATTCCATATACTGTACTGTATGTGATTTCACCATTATACAATGAGAATGATCTACATAAATTCTTATTGTATTGTACGATATTTTGTTATTATGTGATTCAGTATTAAAATTATAGACACATAACTGATATATTTAGCCTATATAAAGATCAACAACTTAACCTGTGGCTTTCCTTCCATAATGTGTATGCTTATGCCCATGTGACGTACATGTTGTCTCATGTTGGAATCGTCCCTGTAGATTTTTCGTTAATGGGAATTTCGATATATGCGAGGTTTTTGTAGTAAAGGTCATTGTCATAACTAAAGATTATATATGTGTACTCTATTTATTAGCATTTTCGATATTCTACTACACAGTGTGTGTAAAGCATGTCATAATAAGAAAATTAAAAAATTGAACACTACAGATTGAATACAGTATGGTACTTTAGAAACTATTGACTATTTAGTATAATTAAACTATTTTATCTCTTTTAAATATCAATTAACCTACTACAGAAACAGTTTTCCACTGACCTTATGTGATGTTTATATTTATATTTAACTTTGTTGAATGTGTCAACTATATTGGAGCACTTTACTAGAATGCTTCTTATCCAACTAACTGCAAAACCATTCTGGATAACAAAATTTGTACTAAATAAATAATAATTCTTGTTACTGGATTATAAACAATAACTGGTTGTGATTAATTTTTACAATTATTTTCACCATGTTTTTGAAAACCGAAAAGTAAGACTTGAGTAAGTAAGAAATGAAATGAAAGACATTTTCGGTTATTAAATGGAAATCAAAGGAGAAAAAAAAAAGTGTTTCCTTATGTTAGTGATGCAATGAAATTAGTCCAAGGTAAACCACTTTTCTATTCGAATTGATTTGCTTTAGGCATTGACAGATTATTAGAGCATTTATACGGAGAAAAAGACATAAAACACTGCACACGTTATAAATGAATTCATGATCACCACGTTACAATATTTGGTGTTGGAAAACATGTAAACACAAACACATGTTAATTCGAATAAATGATCATCTTTCAACTTATCACGTCGTAAAAAAAACAAACTTCTCTTATCAGATTTCACAACTTGAAATGACGAAGAACCAAAAATGAAATACGTAACGTACCTTTAAGAAGATAAAAAAATTGGACTTGAATGCTACGCGGTTACCGTTGACAATATAAAAATCCGTATAGCGTATTGTCTCTTTAAGTCATGTAATTTTCATACCAAGCTCCGGCTTTCTTGACAGACGAATGTGTACTTGTCGCCATCTTTGGAAACGAGGCCAGCTGATGAACTGTTCGTCAATGACGTCATACGAAACGTTCTTGAAACGTGTATATCTGGAACATGATACGATAGCCATGTAATGCTGTACCTGTACCTGAAGCGAATAAATAAACATAAAGATTAATATGAAAAAGTTATTTACAAATATAGTGAATATACATGAATAAGCACGTAAAAATTAAAAAAAATAAACACGTAGTAATGAATTCATTTAAAACTAATGGACCGTTAGATGAAAGGCCCGCTTGTGACGCAACCTGTTTGTACTTGGCCTTTGTCTCTATGGGATGGATCAGTTTAGATTAATTTTAATTAATTAATCCTACATTTAATACGTTTTTATATGCTTTATATCAGCACTTTTGCAAGTTGTGAGCGAGCTGTTAATTGAACGTATACTGCCATTTTTACAGTCATTTATGAGAATAAACTGTATAGTTCAATGTACCAAAAAACGCATAAAACGAGAACCGCATAACTCCTTCGCATGAATAAAAAACCGCATGAGTCAAATGTAAAATAATCGCATAAATAAATGAATAATTAAATAAATCGAAACTTGCAGAAATTAAAATAGAATTACTCAAAACTCACATAAATCAAATATCGAATTACTCAACGATCGCATAAATTTAAATTCGCATGAATCGAAATTTGCATAAATCGAAACGTGCATGAATCAAAAATGGAATTACTCAAATTACGCATGAATTGAATATCAAAGTGAAAGATTGCATAAATTTTAATTCACATAAATCGAAATATGCGGAAATCAAAAATGCATTTTGTACATTATGTAAATGAACATATGTATATGGAAGTATGCTGTATGTATAATGCATGTTTATACCGTACTGTGGAGTGTAAACCGTTAACATGTACGAACGATTCATACGTATGATTCTTGCAACGATGCATAACTACTGGATGGGTCAAAAGTTTTAACCCCTATTTGAAAATAAATATCTCCTGAATGGTTTGAGCTACATGATCGGAAAAAAAATTTAAATACAGATAATTTTATGCTTATTCTGAAAAAGTATGTTTCTACAGTAATGCGGAATGTAATTGGTAAAGTAATGCAGAAATAAATGTGTAATTTCTACAGTAATGCGGAAATAAATTATGGATGTTTGAAAAATCTATAGCTCAAAAAGAGTTAGCAAAACCCAACTTATTTCTTTCTACAATATCTCCAACAATCAAGAACGTTGAGAAACTCAAATACCAGAATTCTTCAAGCCTGAGAAAAGATCCTTTAATCTTAAATTTTTAAGTCGATCTCAAAGTGGAAGAGAAAGATAGAAATAGTCGTCTAAATTGGCGGAGAATAAATGGAACCTCTCGTCCATCACTCAACATTTAAAAGCTAAGCTAAAACAATTGTTTTTTTAAAATCAGGAAATATTGTAAACAGCAGGAAGCATTTTGGCAACTTTTTTTTAGTCTCGGTATGTTTTTAAAGCAGCTATAACTCATCTCAGACTCCAAATCACAAAATCATACGTTGTCAAAAAATGCGTTGCACAAAATCATACGTTGTCAAATGAAACTTTATTTCAGTTTCATTCGACCATGTAGCCCAAACCGTTCAGGAGATATTCACGTTTTAAACAGAAGGAAAAACGTGTGGCTCACCCGGTATATCCAAATTTTTTTATTTCCCTTTTGGTCCTCATTTCCCCTCACATAGCCTTCATCGCCCCCGTAATGCTCCTGAGGCCACCACAGCCCCCTTGGATATCTCTAGCGTCCCCAGGAAGAGCGATATCGCCCACTTTGGGAACTACTGGACTAACTAATCTAAACTGGCCTCAACACTCATAACCCAAGTACAAACAAGTAGCGCCATCAGCTAACCATAAAATACCAAAATGACATCATTTTATAAGTTTAATTGAAATATTTAATTTAATCTAACTTGTACCGGCAATGTATAAAATCCATACATTCTATACAATGCCTATGTATTCTATAGAATGACAAGTCTGGTTTAGGCAATGTGTGACATTAGCATTCGAATACAATAGTTACGTGTTACGTTGAGCAAGAATTTAGGTTAGATTCAAATTTAGGCATACATTTGTGAATTTTTTATTTAAAGAAAATGATGTAAACAGTTGTATACTAGATGTTATTTTATTTCATACTTTACCAAAAAGTGCTAGACCTACTATGAAAATACTTAAATTTTCTATACATTACCCGTAACATATGTAGTGCTTATACTAAGGAAGTGTTTTCTCCTAATCTGATATTGATGTCTTCACTATGTCTAAAATTCTGTACATTGCCGGTAACACAGTATACACAAAAATTAACGAATGCGATTTAATGGTTTGATAAACAGTCAGTATTTGCAACTAAGTAACTCCAAGGACACTATCCAATTTATTTAGACCCAACAAAATTCTTATGAAATATTTCTGCAAAATCAAAATTCACAGACTGAAGAAGCTCCCCACGTTTTCAACAAACCAGCTTTGAGTAGAAAAAGGAATAATAGATGTTAATTTAAACTTTCCTTGTAGAACGAGTTACTTAATTTTAAACTACGCATCTAATTTTTTACGAAGGTCCAAACAAACATCTGAAATAATGTATGGGAAACCCATGAAAGTGGATACCCGTGTCAAAACGACTCCGCAATCATTTCCAACTGCTTTTACGCTACTACTCACCTCAATTTAACATCATTAATTAACACTGAACGCTTAATTGGCCTTTTCGTTATTTATCGTAACCGTTAAGTTTCAACATCACCAAAGACCAACTTCTTCTTAAATCAACTTAACGTATTGTGTCATACGATGTTTAGAACAAGGATGTCAAGTTAGTAAAGTACAAGTTATTCCAGCTCAACAGCACAATGTAGGTTACGCTTACGCGATTTGCATTTTTTCTCTGGACTGTAATAGGTGATTGTATAATAAAGTATCCACAGAGCTTACCCGCAGTACAGTAGAACGTATACGAACGACTGGTTATCCGAACAACGGTAATCGTAATCGAGTAGATGTGCAGGGACTCCACTTAAATTTGTGCCAGTCGTATGTTGTACATTCGAGTGTTCTGATATTTATTTATTTTATTTTCCTACGGTTAAATAAAATGCTAAAGCGGAAGCAAACGGTATTATTCACGACATACAATAACTGAAAAGCCAAGAAAACTTTTCATGCGTTTTTAAAAGTTTTTGTAGAATGAATATAATGAATATATATGAATATATATGTACATATGTAATATGTACTGTACTTGTAAACGTTAAAAACATTTTTTTTTATATGCACATATACTAATGTCCGAACAAATCGGTTTTATGAACATCCATGGCCCTCAATTAGTTCGGATAATCGACGCTCTATTGTACTTTGTATGAGACTACAGACCTTATTTATGTGTCGGTAATATAGTCCACGGTAAATGTACAAATATTACAGATAGCAACGTATAAAATAACAAAAAAATTAATGTCATAAAACAACAAAGAAAAAGATAATACAGAAGACCACATTATAAGTAACAAATTATGCTTTTATCGCATGGGAATGTTTCGTGTGTGCGAATGTTAAGAGGTGACATACAAGCGTATATACAACACTACTAATCGAAGTTGTTGCCTAAAGAATTTGTTTTTATCTGATGAATTGACATTTAAAATTTAAAGTGATTTCGCTAATGTGCGCGGAGCGCTTGACTGCTCACACAGTGGTAGACACTAAAATGTTCATTCCGGATAACAACAAAAAAAAAAATATGACCCTACAACCAGAGGTAATGAATTCTGTGGAAATTTGTTTCTCTAGTCTAGATAAAAAAAAATTAGAGAGCGAGTAGCGCTAAACTTGGGGTGTGTCGGTATTAAGAACAAGACCCATTCGAAATTTCCATAAAAATGTTAATGATTTTTGTCCGAAATGGCTGTTCACTATAAAACGTGTCGACAAGCTGTACCATACTACCATAAAAGAGAGAAAACTTACAATCGGCGTTTCCATTTCCGGAATGTGTTCCAACATTTCACGCATTGAAGCTTTGCGAATTTAGAAAGTTACATCAGACCCCTATTCGAATCGATAGATACAAAAATCTAATAAACTTCATGACACTCACTCTCAAAATAACTAAATAAAACGTGTTCCTGATTTGATCTCAGGCTGTAACGAGATTTTTTTATATATAAATCCCAGCTTTGTATTTTAAAAAAATGTTAATTTCCCAGCTTGGACGTTGGAGTACTGAATGTCTAGTAAATTTTATTAAAATTTTCGAATTTAATTTCTAAAAAAAAATTAAACACCATAGTTTATTCTTCGTTTTATGAAAAATCAGTTAATGGCTTATTCGTTAGTTATGTTTCCTATAAATTTTCTCTACCAAAATCCGAAAATCTTTCCTCCAGAATTAGATGATGGTGTTACCATGACTACATCACTTTCAGTTTCATAATACGCGTTGTTTTGTGATTTTCGCAATCCGTGTTCAATCCTCGTTGATCAGCAGTACCATCCGGTGTTAGTAACTATCATTAACATGAAATAGCAGTTTTAAACTTACGTTTAGGGTTGAATATGAACAAAAAAATTTAATGAACCATTCTGACTGATGTTTTTCAGTCATAGCTTCCTTTCTAGGTCATACCATACCAGTGAAATCTCGCCTAAAGTGTTTTCCCGCTTAAGAAATTGTTTGGTTCTCATTAGAATAATGTATTGCAAAACTGCTATCATCTGTGAAAGGGTTTCTTGCTTTAAAACATATTTTATGGTTCCTTAAAGAACATCTTAAAAAGGTTTTGCATACATGTTTCCAATCCATAAAAATATACTTTTCGTTTCACGATTGTTCTGCAACGAATGGCGTTTTCGAAATTGTATCGTTGTCGATGAAATTTTGGAACACTGAAAAATTGCTGTATCAAATTTCAAAATAAAACGAAATCTTCTAATTATATACTTTATATTAACTTATGAGTGAGTGAGTTTGTGAGTGAGCTGAGAATCTGAGAATTGTGAGCTATAAGGTAATGGTGGGCAGCCACGGACCTAAGCTTTCAGACTTCTTTTTGAAAAAGTTGTCACATTTAGTCAAAAAAGACTATTTGGGACGAAAAAAGAGATCATTTTTTATCTAAAAAAAATTTCTTGTTTTTGTCACCCTTTTTTTTTTCACACTACGCGAACTTGGCGGGCAGCGCCGGACAAAATTTCCACAGTAAATTTTATAGGAAAAAAAATGTATTTCAAAGACCCCAATGCTACAAGAGATACTGAATAATCGTACAACAAAATAATTGCAATGATTTTTTGATATTTTTCATTTCAATGCAGTTGTAAATACAATTGAAGGCTTGCCCGAAATTACATTGTATGTTATAAAATTTCAATACTGAAATTATTATGGAAAAACGTCCCTCATATTTGGGTCTAGCTAGTACCGCCAATAGACCAACTCATACCTACCTAAAATATACATATAATCACTTTGAAATTGATCCCTTAATATGTGACAATCAATGTGTTGCTGTATACTTTTTTTGCCATTTACTCAAAACTATGAATTGTTACATGCAACGTTATTCC
>JAQIWH010008332.1:0-10375 GCA_034695005.1 Cryptops parisi | reverse complement strand
TATTATTATTATTATTTATTCAGACAGGCCAAAAGGCCCAAAGGGTACAGAACAGAGGACAAATACAAACATACAACAAAATATATAGCATAGTTTTATACCGAACTCGAGCTAAACTAAACGGAACTCGCATAAATCGAGGACTCTGATACAGAGTTCATTTTACACAAAATGACTAGTGTACATGAAATTGTACGGTCAATTAGACTAAAAATGTAATATTTAACCTCTTGCCAAACATATTTCTATGAGGGTCTATAACATAGATCGTCAAGTTTAATAACACATAAAGTCTAATAATGACTATGTGGTACAAAGGGGAGTTAACCCCCCCCCTAATTTCGGATGAAATTTTTTGAAGACTGTAAATAGTGTACAGTATGTACACTAAAGTGTATATCTATAGTGTGAATGTATACTAAAGTATGCTATAAAAAGTAACGTTTTTTTGTCAACTCCCCCCTCCTTCTTCCCCGTTTTGAAAATCCTGCGCACGAGCCTGATTATGTAATAGGTGTATGCTGTTTGCGTAATTGTTTTTTTGTAGATTTCACAGTTTATATCTCTTATTTTCTGCGTTCGGCTTGGTCATAGATGGCTTTAGGGTTGTCCACGTGTAAGGGGGGTGGGGGGCTATTATTTTTCAAAGTGAAAGAGATGGGGGAGGGGGGTGTCTACTATTGGCGTTTGTGCCGTCTCATGTGCGAGTTTAATTTCGCGTGTTATCGTTAGCAGAAGAGTGGTTTTCTTCGACAGAGGATGAAAAGGACTCGGAATCCAATTGATGGTTGGTGTTTTAATTGCGTTCCTGGCTTCGGCCATATTTAATTAGGCTTTCGTGTCAATCATTGCGCATGCGCACCAGACACACACACACGGTAGTAATGCAAGTCGTATGGAATTTTCCCCTTAAATTGGATGCTTTTCGATCTTGGCATCTTTTTCTTTTTCATTTTCTACATACAACGACGTTTGTTTTGGTTTTGCTTTTAAAAGGTTCCTTTTGTTTTAAAGGAATCATTTGCTCTCCCCCCTCCCTTCCCTTCGTCGTTCGCGACGTTCTTAATCTTGATCAATTTCAATTACTTCGCATTAATTGAAATCGATAAATTTCAAAAATTCACCCACCGATGCTTGACTCTCTCGTCGTGCCGTTTGGAATGGGAAGCATTCGGGGCGTCCGTTTATTGCGTCCAAAATAAACAAACGCCACCCATGTTCAAAATTAAAGCAGGCGTTACAAATCTTCGCTGTAAGTTAATGACCACTGCAAATTGGAACAGCCTGCCACCCAACTCGTAGGCCTTTTTCCTCCCCTCCTCCTCCTACTATTCTATACTACCACTGTGGTTAAGTTACTACTATACTAAAGCAGTTTTACTTTGTGACTTACATTTAATGAAATTTTCTTGTTTTGCTCTTTTTTTATTTCTAACTTAACTTTGTGTATAATTTTTATATGAACGCTTATGGTAATTATGAAAATTTTGTTTTGCAGTAAACTAATGTTATAGGCTCACTTCAATAAGTATAATTTACTAGTATACATTTGAATAGCTTAATTTATTGTCGTCTTGTGTTAGAATTCCGAAAGCTAGTTGCAAAATCTGTCACCAGATAGAATTACTAGTCGATTCAAGTAAACACCAATCAAATGTCGCGTTACAGATAAACGTTTAAAACCCTTTGCTGTACAGTGAAATCCTATTATTGTGATCACTTTGGGACTGGTGCTTTTTGATTACAATAACCGGCTGATAAACAATGGATGAAAATACATTGAGCAGGGTTTTGGGATTGACTGATTATGATAACAATAGCCGACTGATAACATTATCCGTGAATATAATAACCGGATTTCTCTGTATTTACCATTTTTTTGGGGATGATATATATTTTTCATTAAATTTTTAAATTAATATTTTTTCATTAAAATGAGATTTTTATTCAAGTTATTATTAGTCAATTGTTCTTTTAAATAATCGTGAAACTTTGCCACCTGTTGACAAAAAAATAAAATAACATCAAGGTATCTAATGCAAACGGTATATACGGTGCGACATTTTACATAATTTTTTTTTATTGTTTTATTTGATACCAAAGAACATGATATTTACACAAAAGTCCCCTGAAAAAATTTTATAAAAAATATATTCCACAAAAATATTTCGACACAAAATATTTTTGTGTCGAAATATTTTTTGATGCTTTAGGCATCATAAGCTGAAAACAAGTACGTTGAAAAAAATGTTTTAAGCATACTCTTTGCATACTCTCATATACAGACATACTGTATGTACAATGTACATACATAGAATCTATTTATGATTTCTGCATGGTTCGATTTATGCGAATTAAAATTTATGCAATCTTTGAGTAATTCGATATTCAAGTTTTTTGTGTGATTTGATTGATTTTTATTTCTGCACGTTTCGATTTATTCGAATTTTGATTTATTCGAATTTCGATTTGTGCGAATTTTATTTATCTGTTTATTTATTTAAACAATTCAACAACCCATAGGGTCAAAAAACACACAAATTACATATGAAATCAAAAAGCAAGTATACAATTGACAAGTTTTGGTTTATGCGATCGTTGAGTATTTCGACGTTTGATTTATGTGAGTTTTGAGTAATTCCAGTTTCGATTTCTGTAATTTTCGATTTAATTGTTTTATATATGGATTTAAGCGGGTTTTGACTTATGCGAAGAAAGTCAAAGCCTTTTGTTTATTCTCATAAACAACTGTAGATGGCAGTGTACGTTTAATTTCCAACTCACTCGCTCAAAAACTCACTCACGAGTGAAGCTAATAATAAAGAATCACAAGAAATATGAAACTCGTATTATGAACATGATTTTTATCTTTAATTTTTTTTTCATCATCAAGTCTCACTTTGTTAATGAAGGGTCTCAAAAATAAATAAAAAGAGTTGATTGATAGGCGACTTCATCTATTTTAAGTGGAATAAAAAAAAAGCACGGTGTTAAAAACGTATCTGGATTTTATTGGAAGTCTTCGCACAGGTGTCCAATTTGTGGTTGAACAGACATTCTCACTGGTTGGGCAATAAGCGAACAGGGAGGATGTTAACGCGACGTTTAAACGTTTGGATGGAAGAATAATAACACCGAGGATGAAGAAGAAAAAAAAGAGGGGGGGGGGAAAGAAAAGGAAGATGAAAGGAGAAGGGGGGAATAGGGTAGCCTAATCTTACCCCCACTTTTTTTTCTTCCTGTGGTGCTCCGCGTTTCTCATCGATAACGTTGACTGGGAATTTAGAAAATGGGGATGCAAATGAGTCGGGGTGAGCAGAGAGTGAGAAAGAGAGTAGGTATATGTGTGTGGGCACAAAATGGGGTGTAGGGGTAGGGGTTTTCGGTGCAATCAACTCTCCCACTTTTCCCCCTTCTCTTCGGTTTGGGATAGCGCCTAATGAAATTGGACGATTCAATTAGGATTTTTCTCTATCTTTTCACCACTACCCTCCCCTCACCTCCCTTCCACCTTTCAACCCCCGTTGTTATAATTGGATCCCGTAGAAAGCTTTTGTCAAGTGTGACGTATATTTTCTCTAGTACGAGTTAATGTGCGTATGAGAGAGTAAAAAAACGCCCAGGGTGAAGGTTTTCAACACTTGATTGAACGTCGAAACGAGTGACGGTCACATCGTTTTAGTAAAGAAGCCATTTTGCGTTCAAACGTAACGTTTAATTGTACAGTAGTGTACAACGTTTCTTGTGTTTAAAACACAAGTAAGCAAGCTACCTGTGTATAAAAATACAAATTAGCGCGTATCTTGATTGACCAGATCGATTGAGAAACAAGTTAGGCGCTTTATTTTTTTATTATTATACGCTTTATATTAGTTTCACTTGTGAGTGACTTTGTGAGTGTGTGTTTGTGAGCGAGCGAGCTGAGAATTGATAGTATAGTGCCACCTACGGACGTTTATGAGAATATACTGTATAGTCCAATGCACCAAAAATCGCATAAAGTGATAACCGCATATATCGAAATCGAATAAAAAACTTGCAGAAATCAAAAATGAAAATCACTCGAAGCTCGTATAAATCGAATAACACATTACTGAAAGATCGCATTGATCTAGAATCGCATAAATCAAAATTCGCAGAAATTGAAAATGGAATAACTCAAGGCAAAACTCGCAGAAATCGAATATCGAATTACTCAAAGATCGCATAAATCAAATTCGCATGAAGCAAACTACAGTACGTATATATAGAAATAATTTTTAATGCATTAATTTGTTGTTTTTTATACTTGGAAGCTTGCTTGCTTGTGTTTAAGCATTGTTATTAAGGGTAGAGAATTCAAAATATTTTAAAGATTTCTTGTTTAAAATTTTTTTGCTTAAATATGGATCAGTATTGACTTGTATATTTAATATCAGTTATTTTGTTTTTGGAAGTAAAAATAACGAGAAATGTATGCTGTACTTAGCAATATACAGATAGTAGCAATATACAAATAGTAGCAATATACAGATCGAAAAAATTACATAAATACTGCTTCATGTTGAAGGTAGTTAATTCTGTATAGTATTTTGACCTGATACAGTAAATTGAAAACTAGCCGATATGCTTTGCACTTTCATGATAGTATTCGTCAGTTGGAAAGTGTAATCATGCGAAGTGTTATGCTGGAAAACCTTAAAAAGCTGTAGCAATGCGCTTTGTTATGCAAGAAAGCAGTAAAGGCAGGGGCTGGTTTCCTGCACTGGGTTGTGCAGGAAAGATTGAAAAAGCTGTAGCAAAGCGCTGTGTGATGCAAGGAAGCATTATGAAAAAACTGTAGCTATAGCGCGTGTTATGTTGGAAAGCTTGTAAAAGCTGTAGCAATGCGCTGTGTGATGCAGGAAAGCCTAAAATGGCTCTGTTATGTTGGTTTACGCAGGTGTTTTATAGATTTACTAGAAGTAACCCCGTGCCATGGACGGGGAGCGGGGCTCGTGTTGAGGATGTCACCCGATGGACCCGTGGGCGGTCAACACAGATTTTGGTCACGCAGGTGCTCGGCTTGAGGAAGTGTTCATCAGCAAACACAGACTCGGTGTTTTCTTTTTATGACTGTTCACTTGTGTTGTTATGGGGTGTTATGTTTTATACAGTATGTTATTCATTAAATTGTTATTTATTTATTTATTTAACAAGAAATAACGTGAGACCGAGGGTGAACTGTATTGAATCTAATTTGGTTTGAATTTTAAATAAAAAAATAAACAAAAAAAAACAAAAAGCGTTAATGACACACATGATCACACCACAGATCTGGGTAATTATTATTGTTAATTAACATAAGTAATTTTATTACTTTTGTATAGTTTCCAGCTCTGTCTGTGTGTGTGGTCTGGGTTTCCCTCTCACTTGTACCGTGTGGATGCAGTTTGGGGTCTGACACCACGAGGGCAGGTTTTATGAATGTACAACAAAATGTTGCGGCAATAATGTCGTCGACAAAAATGTCGCGTTAAAAATGTGATAATAACATCACAACATGACAAACTTATAACACAACATTTTAATTGCAAATTATAATTAACCACAGCCTCTAACCGCATAATAGCAAAAATTATTGATCGCTTAATTTGTTTTAACTAATCTAACCAAGCCTCATGCATGCACCACTGGGTGAACTTGCAGGAGAAGCTCTCACTTCCAAGAAACGGATAATTTGCATTCAGAATAATAATACTTTGGATTTATGAAAAATTCGCATAAATTGAAACCATAAATTTAATCTAACCTCACTTAACTTAACCTGACCTAACATAATCTAATCATTGATAAAAACTTTGAGTTTAAAAATAATAAGTTTTCAACTTATCCGACATTCGCATAAATCGAAACTTATAAACTAATCTAATCAACTTAACATAAGGTAATAATGACAAACTTACAACAGTGTGGCCACGACATTTTTTGTCACATTTTGTACCACGACATTTTTGTATCGCGTATGTAATGATTCACAGATTTAGAGGGGTTTCACAAATGTGTTATCGTGAATAAGCGAACTCACGGTACATTCACGAGTGTTGAGAGTTTACGGGGTTTTCAGCTCGTACGAAATACACATTAGAAATGCTATTCGTTTTCAAAATATCGATCTTCTAATGACCCAATACAACTTTGAACACAAAATGGCGGCGACATCACTCTCAGTGGCCACTGTTTTAAGTAGTGGATCTTAAAACCAGTCATCTCGAGCGATAAACTTCAATCTATCTTCTTTTTTTTTTACATCACGTTAAATAGTATTTTTATTTTAAAAAATTCTATTTAACTCTTTTTTTAGTTTATTTAAAAAAAATATTTGAAAAAAAAATTTTGAATCAGTTTTTTTTTTTTTACAAAATAGAGAAATCGGAAGCTATTACTTTGTTGGTCCGTAGAGGCAGGTATTTTTTTAAGGACAAAAAAAAATAGTCAATAGATTGTTGTATTTTTTTTCCTTTTCTACTTTCTGTGGTATTAAAAGCAAAGCGGCGAGAATCGATTTGGTGCGAAGATTGAAGTTGACACGAAACCCAGAGAAAAAAAATAAGTGTGCCGCAGATGGGCAGCGAAAATTGACAATTCGCACCGACTTAATAAGATAACGAAGCAGGGACGACAAGTTATTTTCTCCCTCTCTCCGTAGTGAAATATAGACGCCACACAAAATTGACAGATCGCACGTTTTATTTACATTTATTGATTGCTTACCTATATCATTTTCGTTCCCACGGGAACCTAAGCTTAAGGCAAAAAAAATATGAGACAGAAAATTCTTTTATTACCATCATAGACACGTTTATATCCCAACACGTATATAACTTGTAAGTAAAATATAACATAGTTTAGTAATCTTTTATTTTCCGCTGGAGTTAGGTTTTGCAAACTACCGTGGTTATACTGAAACCACTGTTAAAGAAAAAATGTGGTGCGGTGCAAAGTAAGGAATTCTGGGTAAAATATTAAAAGATTCATTAATTATGTTGTAACTTTTTGTTGTTCTTTTTACACATTCGTTCGTAGCATTTCCTGAACACGTTTAAAGGACATATTAGGTCGATACTGGAGCAAATTTGTCAGTGGGGGCGGGGGTATCGATAAATTGCTCACATATTTTAATAAATGTTTACAGGCATTAAATGAATATGTGTATAAATTAATAAAGGGTGTACCTTTACACTGACGTACATAATGTGTCTATGTATCATTTTGTTCATTTTTTTATTCACAAATGAAACTTATTTTTTTATTTACTCTCGTTATGCACCAGATAGCACTGTATTATCTACTAGTGAGTAGCCCGTCAAAAATGACGGGAAAGTTATTTTTTCATTTAACTCATATTTGTCAGTTAGAGTATCGATTTCGATATGAGTTTTGGCATTTTCACACATGGTGAGGTGGCGCTAGTGAAAACACAGTTACACTGCCACACAATGGGAGTTTCTAGAAGACTCTTGAAAGTTCTAGAGAGTTCTAGAATTTTTTCTTTATGACCAGGTGCAAAAGAAAGAACCACGTGTTTCTTGTCCAATGGCTATAACTGGTGAGAAGGAGTAGTAGTAGTAGTAGTAATAGTAGGAGGAGGAAGGTCGTGCTTTTTTATTAGTAGGATTAGTGAAAAATATTGTCTATAGAGATTCTAATTCCATCTAGTAAAGTAAAACATAAACTTACGTTGACGATGAATTACAGTAGAATAGAATATCTCTAGTCCGACACCTCGCCAGTCCGACACGTCCAGTAATCTGACGCTCGGCAGGTGGCAGGTCGTTACATGAAACTCTTTAAAAGCAAACAAAACAAAGCAAACAAAAACAAGAAAAAAATTCGTTTTTGTGAACTTCTAGTTTTGTGAACGAGTTTTGTGAAGTATGCAATGATATTGAAGCTTTGATAATACATTACTATACATAAGTTTTTATGCTGTACCTTTTTATGTACCTGTTGTACATACAGTAGGTACAACAAGTTCTTCTCTTGATACTTTGTACAGTATCCTGTATTGTGTGATTAGTTTTGCCAAGTTGATGACGTATGAATAAACAATGGTTTGTTCCCAAAATTCAGTAATCCGATAATTTTCAGTAACCTGACATCCGCTAGTCCGATATAAGTTGGATTACAGAGATTCAACTGTAGTGTTTTCACTATGTGTATTTTAAAATAGTTCTGAAATTTGAAGGAAAAAAATACCAATCAAAATAACAGACAATTACAAACCTCGTATACTAAAAATCGATTTAATTATCATTTAAAAATTATTTTTATTACGCGTACTATACAATACGTATTCAATGTACAAATGTATGTATTGTACATCGAAAGAAAACAGTGATAGCTGGATTGTCGATGAATTGGTTATATCGTTAAAATGAATTATACCGTATAAAAACCTTGTACCCAGTACCGCAGATAATGAAGGATAACTGTAATACCGATTATATACATTGTATATACAGTATCTTATTATTTCATGAACTGATAGCTGTTCAAATTTTAACTGGAATTTGATCGAAGAAGAGCAGTTAATCGCGAAGCTATCTGTTTCAAATCAAACCCGGTTCAAATTTGAACACAACGTGTAAGTTTTAATTTGAAAACGTGAAATATTCAATATAATAATCAAAACAACCCCTCCAACGAACACATTTTGCTAGTAAAGTGAGAAAAATGTTATCTTAACGTCCGACTAGCGTGGTTAACGAATTCAGTTTATACGGAAACAATATATGGTACCATATGGATTTTACACATCCGTTGTTTTTAACGCTTCACTTGACATCATCATCATCATCACCATACACGGTATACTGAAACTATAGATTTGCGCCAACTTAAAAACAACAATAACACAAGTTTCGCCCAATAGGCTGGCTAGTAACACTAGGTTGCACGTGCCAACGACGACGACGACGACTATTTCTCATCGCCTACATTGTCAATCACAGATTTCCATCAAAGCGTGTGTAACGTTGCTGAGCTTCGAAACGATTGGACGAAATTCCACGTATCGCCCACCAAATAAAATAAATTTAAAAATAAAATATAAAAAAACACACACACAAAAAAAACGAAACTAATGGGAGGTAGAAGGGGGGGGTGGGTGATGGAATGGAATGGGGAAAAGGTAAAGCTAGATGAGTCGCGTAGCAACACGTAAGGGGGGATGGAGAGGGTATAGGGCGTTTTAGGATGCAAGCCGAGGGGGTATTTTGGTGCAAAAGGAGAAAATCTTCCTATTTCTTGCGGTGGCCAAATGGTCGTAGGCAAAAGAAAACGATGCAAAAAGAAAAAAAAACCATTTACTCCCCCCTTCCCCTACCTGTGTGCCAACAAGGTTTAACGTAATGGGTTCCATTGAAGGGGTCAGTGGAGGCGCTGATCTCGCGCAGAGGCCGATTTGTTTATTGAAAACGGCACATTCAGTTGCAGGCGAGTAATCCTATGTCGGAATTGACCCGCCGGGTTAAGGCGAGGGATTAGTGGACTCCCCGTCGTGGTGGGGTTTCAACCCCCAGAAAATAAGGGTGCAAGCCTATATCACACACGCAAAATATACAACACTGTGGAAGAAAAAAAGAAAACAAGAAGAAGAAGAAGAAGAATTGCAACTGAAATCTACTACTATTACCCAACTTCGTTGGGTTCGTTTCTCTTCCCCCCCCCCACCCCATTTTCTGTAGGTTTTTCTTCTAATGTGGGGGAAAACGTGCGGGTTAAAGGGGAGAAGAAAATAAAATAAAATAGAAGAAAAAATTACACAAAGAGAGAGAGTGAAACTCACTAATGAAATGTTTGGAAATGGAAAACGAAAAGGTTTATGAGTAGTAGTTGGAGGAGAGACCTAGGCGACCAAGTTTGAGTTTAAATTGCTCCGAAGCGAATGGGAGCGAATGATGAAGTTGCGAGTTGAAGTTTTAGATTGGTTGGGTCAGAGTTGGGGTCGAAAGGGTTTTGTATTATGTAGTGAAAGCTGGAAATATATATATTTTTAACTCGAGGTAAATAAAACCTGGGGGGGGAGAGGTTTAGTCTCTAACTTTTGGAATGTTTTGGCTCCAGAAATGAAATCCAGGTGGACATTGCGGGAAATTGATTCCAACATTAGTTTTGTTTTTGTTCTTAACGAAAGCTCGACGTTCATCTAAGAATGTACTAAAACTAAACTTTACTTAATACTGGACGATATTCGGTATTAAGTAATGGGAAAATGTGTATAAAATGAAATCTCTAATATTTTTAATACACGTAATATAACTTTCTCTATAACATTTTGTGGTGACCGGGTTTTAGCCCTCCGCTAGCTAGGGGTTCTAGAAGAGGGACCGTCACCCCCAGGTTCGTTTCTCGA
>JAQIWH010008331.1:0-10376 GCA_034695005.1 Cryptops parisi | reverse complement strand
AATTCACTTTTTATAAATAACGATTTTTCTTGTAATTAACTTTCGGTACTTGCCCCTCTAAAAAAAAAAAGAACATCATTTTTTCATCGCATATGATTAATCTAATTAGTAACAAATTTTGAACGTTCTCCATATGCTACATAATTAAACTTTAAATTAATATGTCACAATTATTATTTTAATGAAATAAATACTTAGACACACATGACGTTAGTGACGTCACCACAGAGTGTCTTTTATTTTTCGAATTCTACCGCTTTTTAGAAGCAGGTTTGCCAAATATGGTACGTCATGCGGGGGGGGGGGGAGATTTCTGGCGCAAAAACGATCCAATGGACGCCAACATGGCATCAACCAATGACAATGCACCATAACTACTCTTTCCAGCCGCGCCCGCGCGAACTACTTTCTTCCTAGGCTACATAGCGCCACATCTTGTAAAGTTTATTATTTTATTTTATTTTAATTTTTTTATAATACAATTTGTTAAAATCAAACATAACAATAAGATCAACAAAATTAAACAATAACAAAACAGCAAATTTTGTTTGTTTTTTTATAACCCCAAAACTATCTGGCTACGTGTTTGTTTTAAATATAGGCCTACCAGAACCACATGTTTGAAATGTTTGTTAACGTCAACACGAAAACAGAATGTTTGTTGAAAACAGAACTGCCGAAAACAAACAATTTGAGCAACATCCAACAAATAAAAGTATATAAATGTATAAAGTCGTCTTTTAGACACCACACTGAACGAAGCCAATAAGAATGGGTTGTATCATGTTGTAACTTTTATTATTTGAAAAATTAAACATAAAATGAAATAAACTTTTTGAAAACACTTTACACTGAAAAATATATATTTTTTCACATTTTCAATATTATCAAGAAGGTTTTATTGTTCTGAATGTTTGTGGTTTATTTCGTGTATACATTTTAAAATTATTTGATAATAAATTTAATAATTTATTTTATCATTATTTTATACTTTTGTTAATTTTAATACTTAATGTTTGAAAAACCCTTTTTTTCTTTATTATTGTGAATTTTTTAAAATTTTGAAACTGTTAAAAATTGTTGTTGGGTTCCAAATTTCTGAAAATAACAAATCTGCCGACATACAAAGTGAATGGAAACTTGTTTGCTTAATTGTCCCCAAGTTTTAACCACAGTGGTACCACATATTTCAAATACTGCAAATTCCTGATTGATAGCAGGAAGTAGCATGCAAAGTAGCCGACAGACAAAGTGAATGGAAGGTAGTTTCTATTCACGTTTTTCCAAGTACGACACCTATTATTGTAAATAATAGAACTGGAATAAATATGACAACTGCTTCAGGGGTCATGTGTAAAGTGTTTTTTTAAAGGGCAAACTTATGAATTATATTACTGTTTAAAATAAAACATTTGTATTTTATATACTTTTATCATATAAAAGTAAAGTCTTAAATGTGATTTATGCAATTTTTGTAATGATAAACCAAATTTTAACCAAACTGTTGTTGTTTAAAGTTTTATACTTTTTAAAATTTTATTTTTATTTTATTTATTATATGCGTTCGAAACGAATCAAAATGACACAAACAAATACAACACCCAGAAACTTAAAAACAGACAATTGCTAAAACAAGTAAAATAAATATTTTTAAAAATGAAATAAGGATTATTGTAGTTGTTAAGATTTATTTTGCAGCTTGATTGACAATGTCCTGTAATACAAATATACAGTAAATACAAAAATCACTACGACGTTGATATAATTTGTCTTTTCTGGTAGCTTATATTTAACCGATATACTATTTGTCTTTTAATTTTGCTCATGTTGAATTTAGTAGTATTTTAATGAAACCTGTGGTTTTTGATATTTTGTTTTATGTTAAAACGTTCGGGCATGAAGATTCACATACACGTTAATATTTAATGCCTTCCACGTTGTTCTCCGATTTCTTGTAAATGTTGCGATGTCGGTAAACAATCTGACTGTAATTCGTTTTTACATGTGACGTAAAAATAAAAACTCATCAACTTATTGCTACTGTTTATATTTTTGTGTTAAAAATGCAACTACGCTGTAATCACTATGCGTAAAAATGAACACTATATAAAATTGTTTTCTGGTGTGCAAATTACCAGCTTGGGGAAGACAGTGCAATGTTTCAGTTTGGTCATTGGATCTTTCAAATATAATTAATAATGTTTTTTCCACGACAAAAATGTTGGAGTTTCTAACATTACTAAAAAAATTATAACAGCAATCACAATATTCGAATTGTTATTCATAGAAAGTACACTACGGTTTGCGCATTTTATGTTTATATAGCATACAGTATTTCTTTTTAAAATATGTACACTGCTCACAAAAACTAAAGGATATTTCAAAATGGTATGAAGATTTTGAAATATCCCCTTATTTTTGTGACCAGTGTAGCAGTATACTTTCAATTGCAGTTAAAGTTCTAAAATTTAAATGTTTTAATTTTTTTTTAAAAATTAAATTAAATTTTCAATACAGTTTTCAAAACAAACAATAAATGCATAGGCAATTATTTTGGTCGAATTAATTTTTACCTTAAAAAGTGGTGTGACAATTTTCACATCTAACGTCTAGATGGGAGGGGGGGAAGGGGTGAAACGAAAAAATATATTGACATTGTCGACAGAATCTGTCATGTTAACAGGTGTCTGTCAAACTGCTCTCACAGACACACCGACAAAGTGGATCTGACGCGTTTGGATAACAAAAGCCTTCTGGAAAAACCCCTATTAAACGTTTCCCATTTAAAAAATGGAAGAAAGATTTGTATGGGGTGGAAATGAATTTGAGAAATATCAATATCCTGCTCATCCTTTTCCTTGAGAAAAGTGGGTTAAATTCCCAGAGGGAGAAAAAAAAGTTGAACAAAGAGAAGTTGACAAAAACATGGGATATGCTATGCTGCTTGACCAGGGACATTAACTATGACCATGAATTATTTTAGAAGGCCACTGTCGGTAACTGTGAAGTTTATTTTGGTCAAAAGCACAATGGGTTATTTTTTTCTCTATAAAAATATCACCACCACTTTTTTAAGACTTTTATGTCAAATCGAGGTCAATGTTACTTTTCGAAGAAAAAGAATTCAATGTAAATTCTAATAATTTTATTTGGTGAAAAAAACTCATTGAATAACCAGTGCAAATTTTAAAAAAATCTTGTAGATTCTAAAATATTAATAACAAAATTTCACTGAGTTATATTTTTTTAAACATATTTAAAAAACAAAAACCGTGATTGTAAATTAACCTACAGCCTACCAGCCTGTGTCTATAATCTATAACATAAGTTCCCAATCTTTTTTGAGTTTAAAAATTTGCATTAAAGTCAATTTTAATGGAGTGTAGAAATCATTAAAATGGATAGTTCAGAATATAATTTTAACTTAATAAGTTATAATTGCAACATACTACAGCTGAGCCCAGAGACAGTTGACTAAACCTGCAAAATAAACCCATAACCAAATAGAAGCAAATACTGGACTTGGTACTAACCAGAAAGTACAAGTAAAACTACATTTTATTATAAAACCTACTTTACTGAACATCATAAATGTCGTTACCACCAATTAACTCGAAATTTCGAAAACGATTAACATTTGCTTATAACGCACAAAAGCAGTCGATGAGAATTTGTTGCTGATAAAGGGTAGTTACAAGTCTTGAAAAGCGACGTTTTCACCCAACTTCAACGCCGGTTTCTCGCTTACACCGAATTGGTCGTTTACCGCTGATACTTTTCCGGAAACACACCGTCCTCTTCTACAATAATACATAAGCATTTTTTTCTGGACACGTTAAAAGTTATCAAGGATCAAAGTTGTCATTAAAATAACAATTTTTATCCTTGATAACATTTAATCTAAACGTGTCCGAAATGATGCTTGTAGAAAAAAACGGTGTGTTTCTGGAAACGTATCAGCGGAAGATGACCAATCTGGTTTTAAGCCACAAACCGGCGTTGAATTTGGGTTTATATCTTCGATTTTTTAATAAACTGCAAAGTGATTAAACTGGCAATTTTGATCCTTGATAACTTTTAACTTAAACGTGTGCGGAATAAGATGCTTATGTATTATTGTAGAAGAAGACGGTGTGTTGTAGGAAAAGTATACGACGTTGATAAACCAACCCGGTTTTAAGCCACAATCTTGCATTAAAGTTGAGTGAAAATGTCGCTTTTAAGTGAATTCCAAATTGATTAAAATGGCAAATTTGACGCTTAATAACTTTTCACCTAAACGTTTCCGAAATAAGGTGCTTATGTATTATTGAAGAAGAGGACGGTGTGTTTTTGGATGAGTATCAACATTAGATTGACAATCCGGTTTTAAGCCACAATCCGGCGTTGAATTTGGGTTTAAATGTCGAATTTTATGTAAATCGCAAAGTGGTTATAATGACAATTTTGATTCTTGTTAACTTTTAACCTAAACGCGTGCGCAATAAGATACTTATGAATTATTGTAGAAGAGGACGGTGTGTTTTCAATGACCAATCCGGTTATAAACTACAATTCGGCGTTGAGGTTGGGTTTAAATGTCGATTTTCAAGTGAATTGCAAAGTTATTAAAATGACAACTTTGATCCTTGATAACTATTAACCTAAACGTGTGCGCAATAGAATGCTTATGTATTATTGTAGAAGAGAACGGTGCGATTCCAGATAATATCAGCGGTAGATGATCAATCCGGTTTTCAGCCACAATCTGGCGTTGAATTTGAGTGAAAATGTCGCTTTTTAAGTGAATTCCAAATTGATTAAAATGGCAAATTTAATCTTTAATAACGTTTAAGCTAAACGTTTCTGGAATAAGATACTTATGTATTATCAAAGAAGAAGACGGTGTGTTTCTGGATGAATTTCAGCGGTAGATTGACAATCCGGTTTTAAGCCACAATCCGGCGTTGAATTTGAGTTTATATGTCGATTTTAAGAAAATTGCAAAGTGATTAAAATGACAACTCTGATCCTTGATAACGTTTAACTTAAACGTGTCCGGAATAAGATGCTATTATTGTAGAAGAGGACGGTGTGATTTCGAAAAAGTATCAGAGGTAGATGACCAATCTGGTTTTAAGCCATAATCCGGCGTTAAATTTGAGTGAAAATGTCGTTTTTTAAGTAAATTGCAAATTTGTTTGTTTGTTTTTATTAAAGCGAACCAGAGTCCAATAAAAGATGAATACAGAGCTTTAGATTAAAAAAATAATAAATGCTGATACAGATCTTTGTTGAATACAGATACAGACTTTTGCTGATAAAGACTTATGTATTGTTCTAAAGACTACGTCAGATCTTACCAGTTATCGTCATGATCTCGTCCTCAAGTCTGATTCGATTATCCGCGATCAGCATCAGCACCCTATTGTCTTTTTCCCATCTCACATACGGATGTCATCTTAGGCGAACGAGTAAATTGTGAACGTAAAATAGATTTTGAATACGTAAACGATAGCATTAACATTTGTGTTTCGTCCGGGTTATGTTAGGTTGTGCGTTAGTGAAATCATGTGGAAATTTCACTGCTGAGTCGCTTTGCTTAATTATAAAGTATCTTGGAAGATTTTAAGGATAGGAAACACAGTTGTAAAAATTACTGTAAAGTTTTATAAGCAGAAAGTCAAAGCTTCGAATGAGATTTATAGTTCTTATAAGCCTTAGTTTAATCATTATCGAATTGTGTACGAATAAAAACTATTGTAATTGATTTGCCAAACATTGTTGACGACTTTTTAACTTTCTTGCGTAGGGAGAACTTTTTTCCTGCAGAATTTTCGGGGTTTAATTTAAGTCAAATCTTACTACGAGATGATGACTGTAAATGTTAAAGCGTTTTAAGTTGAAATTAACCCCCCCCCCTTCGGTTCCAAAAAGTATTATTGCAATCTTAAGGTTTCGCGATTGTTAGGAACTTGAAAACCTCTGCATAAAAGTAACTCCGAGGTTCTAACAGTCTGCAAATGTTTATCATTAATCATAATATTAATTATAAATAATTATTATTATATAATAATGATGTTTATTGATATTATTATTCATTAATCCTAAATATTTCAACCGAAGCTGTACAAGCCTAAACTCAAGCGTCACAAGTGGCTTCTCAGTTAACAAAAAAGTTTTTAAAAATACAATGAAATCCGGTTAATATAATCACGGATCAATCGCTGCTATTGTTGTCATAATCAGTCGATCGCTGTTTAATGTTTATTTATTTATTGTTTAATGTTATCAGCCGGTTATTATTATCAAAAAGAAATGATCCCAAAGTGATCACAATAATCGGATTTTACCGCATTTTTTTTATAATGTTTGACAACTGTTATCTCGTATAACGGTAATGGTTATCAAACGAGTGCTGTTTCGATATGATTACAATAAGCGGTGCTCATAGAACTTGTTTATATAAAAGTGGCACCATTGATTTGTGAGTACAAAAGAGGTCAATAATTCAGTTTGTAGGCACAGTGTGAAAATATTTAGGTAAACATGTACTTTACATCCTCAAATGACAGATTTTAGTGCCGATTTTAGTAATGAAACAAAACTGTAATGCGTATAGAGGCCGGATTAGGTTAGATTAATCGATTACGAATGTGTTTCATAAGATTTTGTTTATCTTTCCGTCGTCGTAACCCGTACTTTAAACCATCTACTGAACTTTTGCTTTCGATGCCACCATTTGAGGACGTAAAGTGCAAGTTTTCCAATATTTTTTAACTGGAAAACCTTTTAATTTTTTAATATTTAATTTAACATTTGACAGATGAATGCAACTACCAGTGTGAAAACAAAATTGCAGAACGTCTTTAAAGAATTGTTTGATGATGTCATAATCCTACAACTGATGTCATCGTTACGTGATGTCACAATTTTTAAATGCTGTCTGCTCAGGTGTGATCTAACTAACATTGTAAGTACTCATGTGTTCTTTATATTAAATATAGATTGAGCAATATCAAACATTACGTTATCACTTGCTCATTTTATTAATTCTTGAATGATGATACACTACCACATAAAAAATCAAAATGTTGAGGTGGTCCACCTATAGTATGCGTTAAACTATTTATAAATTTTTTTGTGTTGCATAATGAAAGACTTGAAAAAATCAAGATATTTTTCTCGTGCTAATTTGAGTGAGTGACAGCTATTCATTAGTTACATCGCTTTATGTAATGAGATTTAAAAATATTTTTCTCTTGATTTTGTTACTGGATTAAAAAACCGGCATGTATTTAGTGAAGGTTGCTTATTACTAATGTCATTTGAATTTGTGCATTGAATGATTTTTTCATGCTGTAATATTACTATAAAGAATCTTATTAACCATTGATATTTATTGTAAAAAATGAATAACCTAGAAATCCTAGAAATAGTGAGCTAGCCCTCGTTGAAAAGACGTTGTTTGAAGGTCCATGTCCAACTTCCTGGTTATTAGTAATTTTAACTATAGCTAAAAGCATTATTTTTTGAGTTTGCTTATCGTTTCTTTGGGTTTTGTTTTTTTAATTATTTTTCATTGAAGTCATAATTTGTAAAATATCTGCGCATTTTTGTTAGTACGTTTACGCGAGCAAATGGAAATGTTGAAGTTACAGGTGATCCTTTCGTACAGTTTTATTTATGTGTAGGCCTACTTGTAGTTCAACTTAGTTACTATTAATCTTTCAAACATTTAAAGTGGGAGTACATGTAATACTTAGGTAGCTTATTTGTTTCACTTATATTTTATTATTGGTGCGGTATTTAAAAATTTAAAAATTTTGTTTTCACATGTTGACCATTGCTTAATAGAATGCAACATTCAAGTGTTGGACAAACAGGATGTGCCACCATCTTAGAAGGACTCACGACAGTGACATTCAAAAGATTTGTTTGCTTTAAGAAATTTTCTGTATACTCGTGCACATTGAACATGGTTTGTTAAATAGATTGAAGTTGGAATGCACACGTACGTGGCTTGTTTTAGTATGTGGCATTTACAATGTTACGAAAGATGCAAAAGTTGTAAGCAAACAATTTGCGTTACATATTTTTAAAAAGTGTTCAAAACCAGTGTGGTCTTAGTTGATTACTATTGATGTCACATTCCATTCTGGGACTATTTGAGTCATCTTTCATTGGATCATTAATGTAAGTTTGAGCTGCTATTGACTGGAAGTTTTAAAAGTATTTTACCTCATTCTTAACTATGTTGTTTACAGGTCATGGTTCTAAAACATGTCGTCTAATTTTCATTGCTAATGTGTGACTACAAGAACCGAACGTCAATTGACTGAAAATATGACATCTCGGGTAAGCAAACCAAAAGAAAATGACCAGTTTTGATTTTATTGAATATTTTTTAGTGACTTGCATTTGTTGGTTTCTTTCATAGCACTGTTTATCAACATGGAATCAAATTTATGATAATTGGTGGGTTATGAAAAATGACCACAAGGTGATAGCTAATAATTTATACTTGTCCGTTTGCAGTGCAATCCAAATACTGTAATTTGTTGTATCATTGCAATGCTTTTTAACATGGATCGTGACTAAAGGTATTGGCAACGTTTTATATTTAATTATTTGTTTGTTTATATTTAACAAATTAGTGTAAAAGGCCTCCTGTCATATGAGTTGTGCAAGTTTAGGTATGGCAATTGGTTGGGCAATTTGGTATGGTATGTCGGGCAAATGGATATGACAACTGTGACGTCTTGAAGTCTTTCCTTGAAGTCTTGAAGTCTTGAAGCCTTGAAGTCTTTCCTTGAAGTTTTTCCCAACCCATGAACACTAATTGATGAGAAGCTGACTTCACAGTTGTCCACAAATTGTTCTACTTGCCACACCAAAAATTCAATTCAATTCAATTTCTAATCTAATAATAAAAAAATAAATAATAATACATGTTTAGTATTTCAGAAACATGGACTCCCGTAACTTTCGAGAGAAGAGCGGGCGAGATAGGTTTGTCCATCCTACCAATGGGTAGTTGGTCCAAGATACAAGGTAGCATTACTATTAATTTAATGAATTTATTTAGCATAATTGTAAACTAAATCAATTTTTTATCATTCTTACAGCCATTTATATCCAGCATGGCGTTTTATAAAACAATTTGTCAATTTCAAGATGATAGGTGTTATGCTATCATGGCACTGTTCACTCAACGGGTTATGTTTATGGTCAATAGGAAGAGTCAATACACGCATCCAACAAGCTAAGTATTAAAGTTCAAATTTCCTTGAGTTTAACTAGAGCGTCTTAAACCATATAGAACTACAAGTAAGTCACGAAACTCCAATTTGTAAAAACAAAGTTGCATGCTTCTTCGATTGTGTTCGTAGTGCCATGTAACTCCTAATTGGTCCAGCAATATAGTTTATTGTGAATGACCCAAGAAGAACATGACTTGGTAGCCTAGTTTTGTGCATTAACTCGAAAACCGTAAATAGTTAATCACTAATATGGTTTAGCACAATGCCACTGTAGCTTAGTTTATAGTTAATTCACTGTGGCTTAACACAATTGAACTGTAGCCAAGTTCCATATTATAAAGCCTGAAAAAGCTGTAGTAATGCGCTGTGCTTAGTTGTACAAATAGTTTAGCTTAACGTTCAAAGTTTGTTGCTATTTATGGTGCTAGTAACCGATAAATACACGGTTTGCATCGAAGATCGCGATGAGTAAATAAACGGAGTCTAGTTTATCCGACAAGAAAAACTTGAAAATGAACTACGTAAAGACTAATAATATCAGTGTTTCGTTTGTAGGGTTTTGGCTGTTTTTTTTTTTTTTAAAAAGTATTTACCATTAAATTGTGTGGTAAATCAAAAATGTAGAATTTTTCATAAGATAACCATTGTTCCCATCAGTCATTACTTCAGCATCTTATAATAAATCGTATGCCAGTTTTCTTTTTGTCACTTATGAATTGTGGTCAATTCCGTTTCATCCATTGCTATATTTGGGTTTTTCTTAACATTTATGTATCTTGTTTAATTCCCATGTAATTTTTATTCAATTTGTTTGGTTTTTCAAAATTTCAATATGCATTTTCTGAAAGTCTGCTGGTTAGTAATAAGCGGAAATGTTTTAATCCAATTGTTTTTGTTTTAAATCACGACTTTGAAATGTAAGCATTCTATTGGTGTCTGCTGGTTATTTTATAAGCGGACATTTTTTTTACCCAATTCTTTTTGTTTTTGTTTTTTTCAAAATTATGACTTGGAATGTTTACGTTTCATTGGTTTCTGCTGGTTATTAATAAGTAGATTTTTTTTATCCATTGCTTTTGATTTTTCAAAATTCTGACGTTGAAATGGAGGCCTACATTTCATTGATGTCCGCTG
>JAQIWH010008330.1:0-10377 GCA_034695005.1 Cryptops parisi | reverse complement strand
TTAAGACAAAGATTTTCCACTTACTAACTGCAAGTGGAAAATCTTTGTCTTTTACAGATTTTGTTCATAACGTTTTTGCAAACAAACCTTTTTCTATGGGCCTCTTATCACACGCAATATTCAGTGTGGCAAGTTGAGCAATTTATGAACCACTGTGACGTCAACTTCCAATAAAATAAGGCAAGAAGCTGACATCACAGTTATTCACAAATTGTTCGCATTATATCATCAAAATTGTGTGTGACGAGCGGCCTTAATAGAATTTGTAGCTTTACCACAGCTGTGCAACTATCTTATATACAAACTGACTTAAAAGAAATGATCCATGGAAATACTCGGAAAATATTTTAATGAAAACGTTAAGTTTGGAATATACAGTAATAGCATCTTTATAGGGCTACAATGGTGGTACTTCTATTGACCCTTGAACTAAAAATTCAATGTCTTTGCAATTGATAAATTGGAACTTATGAATGTAAGTCATATTCAGAAACTTGTAGCCAATGGTCCATTTAGTCATAATCCAGTTTTGTTTAATTTTTTTTTAATAATTTAACTGACATAAAAATAGGAATCCACAGTAGAGCAAAACCTAAAAGCACTTTGCAGCGTAGAATCAGTATAATGCAGTGTAGTATGTTTTTCTTTTAACCAATTTACCAGCAATTGAAACCACCAATTTTAATCTTATGCATAGCTTGAGTTTGATTATTATTTTTGTTTTGTGATTTCAATTTCCGTTTTAATTGTTTCAAAAATCATTGCTAGTCGTTCACTTTCAGCGTGATAACATTTATGTCAATTTCATATTTAAATAGCTCTTTTTTTCTCTAGTTTTATTGAATTTCGTTACTTAATAGGATGAAAGATAGCAATAGCAATTCATTGTCATCTTCATGTGAAAAGCTTCCACGTGTCGATATCTTAAGGCGATAGACATGATTAAAAATTAACTGGTATCTATTTCCACAAAAAACCCATTTAACCGATTTTTCTTCCACGATATTATTCTTTCATCTTTATTTATAGCTAGTTAACGCAGAACTCTCTTTACACGGATCAATCGATAAAATCACGAAAAAATAAAGGAGTTGTTTTTATATATATGTTACAAATATCCTTGAAATTACTAAATGTCAATAAATTCATCGCATAGCCTTATTCGATTGTGCTATTTTACACCACCACTAATTCAACATCATAATGAAAATAACAAAGGCATTCGATTCGTACTAACTAGTAGGAAGATTAACATCTTTTTAGCGATGTTTCGGTTAAACGGGTTTTCGGTAAAATAGGATGTGGTGGTTGTCAGGGGTTTGGACGTCATGGCAATATGACGTCAGAAGGTAGTTAGGGGAAGGCCATCTATAGTGGGCCTTGCCATCCATTTTCCCGGGGTTCAAGCTTTGTTAGGCTTATGTGTACCGTAGGAAAACTAAATAATAAAATAAATATTCGAAATGATTATATTTAAATCAATCGATAACGTGCAAGGTTAGAATAGTTTTTTGAAGAATGAATTCAGTGGATATAGTGGTTGGTTTTGGGATACAAAAAAAAAATTGGTGAAGAGGGTCGTGCTGATGAAAGTGCACAGGGAATGGGCAGGATTCGGAGTTGAATGAATTGGTCGTTTTCATTGATAGGTCGGTCGTTGAAAACGTCGCATTCGTCTCCATCACGCACCACACACACAAACAGTCACCATCCACGCCCTCTGTTTTCGTCTCCTATTCTAAACACTATGGTTTGGTTGTGCCCCAATTTCCCCCCAACGATCGATAGAAACAAGCAGAGGGGCGCAAAAATGAACCGTGGTGGTAGAAGTAAAAAGTAGAAAAAAGTGTGTTGTGGTGAGTTTTATAGAAAAGGCGGGCACGTACTACGTTCATTAATGAAACTTGTGCTGCTTGTTTTTGTAGGAGTAAAAACTTGCATCTTGAGAGATTCTGAATGGGATTTTCTTATATGGCAAAAAAAAAAATAAGATTTGCACAAAAAAAAAAAACTCAATTATTCGAATCGCGATTAACCGAAATTCCGATTCATTTGGATTAGGTAAAATAGGTCATTTCAATATAAAAATCGATACATTATCGAAGAATGATTGTAAGTTAATATTGTACATAGCCTACATATTTTTCATTAAATGTTCACGTTTTTTAACTTATGCAACGTTGTTGATTTTTTAAGTACCAAACCGTGCATATACTGTACATTGAAATTTTGGAATATCCGAAATTTTGTTTATCTGAAATAGGCTTGGTTCCATGACATTCGGATAATCGAGTTTGTAGTGTATATACTACAGAAAATATGTATAATTCAGACAATGCTTTAATTGCCTAGACATTGTATACAGTGCCTGGCCTCTTTTGGCCAGTATGAAATAATATTTTGCATAAAACTGTTTATGTTAGTTTAGGTTATAGTTAAGAACATTAACTTTAAAAAATATTTAAGCCTGAATTTAAATTTAACCCCAATGCAGCATTGAGGTTAATTAGCATTTCAATGCTAATTTCATTGCCTAGCCAAGTAAGCTATTGTGTACAATGCCTAGATTATACACATTGCCTGTAACATACATATAAGTTATATACATAAGCTAAGTTTTAAATATACAATATATATGTACTAATACGTTATTTTGGAAAACGAAACTTAAAGTTGTGTTTTCAATAAATAAGGATTGTTTTTCAAAAGTTTGTTACAAATGATATTTTGATAGGCTACTTTTCAGTTAACGGAGAAGCCGCTTGTGTTTTAGTGGAATAGGTATTCAGGTGGAATGAGATGAGTTGTTGCTGTTTTAATTTAAACTAGTGTCTATGGGTATAGGCACCAGGTTATATCAGTTAAAAAAATACAACAAATAAAATTACTACGTGTTCGTTTGTTTAAGCAAACCTGAACTTAAACCTATGCCACCAACACACAACGGGCTTCTTCGAAGCAACACAAGTCTGAACACTTCTAGACTCCACGTGGTTACCATACCAATCGCGGGGTTCATTTTTAGTTGGTAGAATTTGGTCATTTTCTTTATGCCGCCAACTTTCGGATTACGAACGTTCGACTTACGAACATTTGCTACAACGAACGTTCACAATTTATACAAATACTGTATCTTTTCTAATTTATGTGTCGCATACGTTAAACCAGAACTCGTACATAGATTATAATTAAACGTGTAGTATAGATCATTCGATATTTAGTACACGATTTTAAGGTTTTAAAATGGTATTTAACATGTATTGTAAAAACTCAATAATGCAAGTTACACATAACGAACAAAACGCATAACGAACAATCTTTTGGAACTAGACTCATTCTGAGGGTCTTGATAGCTGTTTGTACTTGTGATTTGTTCGTTTATTATTTTTATACTCTTTATATTAACTTCACTTGTGAGTGAGTGAGTGAGTAAATTGTTAGTTTATACATATAAAAACAAAACTACTCGATGGATTTTGATGAATGAGATGTCTATGTATTTGTCTTAGTCTACCGAGTAACACTAGCTAATCAATAAAAAAACTAATATAACGAATGCTACATTTCATATATGCATCATTCTTTAAACCAACCTACGGGCTAAATGGCTCAATAAATTTTGATGAATAAAGTGTCCACGGATCCGTCTTATTTTCACGAGTGAGACTGGCTAAATGGCATCAATAAAAAACTAATATGGTGGATGTTATACGCCAACTTATAAAGATCGTGCATACAAAAACAAGACGACTCGGTAGATTTTGATGAATGAAGTGTCTATGTATTTGTCTTAGTGTATCGAGTGTCACTGCCTTTATGCTATCAATTAAAAAGCAATATGACGGACGCAATATGCCAGTATATAAAAAGTATGCTCAAAAAGCATTTTTAATGTACTTGTTTATTACGATTTGCGTAGAGGCTTCATTGATAACATTATCAGCACAATCCATGATTGCACATGAACAAGATGATACGATGTTAATTAGGATGCAAAGAATTGACATTTACGTCATTATCATATTCGCACATTACTAATCGTAACAGCTGTGAGCTAAGTGAAAAATTCACTTCAGTGGATGATTTGAACTGGCGTAGGTGCGAATCGAATGACGTCATCGACAAATGCTTAAAATAACCAAGGAAAGACACGAACGCGACAAAATCGATTGTGTATATTATTGGTCGCAGATGCTGATTGGATTCATTTTTTACAAGGTATACTCAGCAATAGGGAATAACTAAAATTGGTAGAGTCTGAGACTAATAGATAGCGATTGCATCTATTTACAGTGAACTAAAGATCATTCTGTATAGTTGGTATATTATACCATTTCAAAATTACAGATGAATGACTATCGTCGAAGTGTTAAATTCACAATTTCCTGAACTATCTAGTTGAAGTGTGAAATTCTGATATTGAACGAGGGACGGAGGATAAACTTTCCTGACACGCATTTTTTGGTATGGCAAGTGGATTAATTTATGAACAACTATGACGTTAGCTTCTTGCCAACCAATCTGTTGGTTGAGCGATTCAATTGATTGAGCTGATGTCACAGTTGTCGACGAATAAATAAATAAATAAATAAATAAATGGCTCCACTTCCGACATCAAAAATTGGTGATATTACAAAAAATCCATTTTTGAATATTTCCGTGTTTCAATTTATGCAAATTTCGAAATTTGCGAATTAAAATTTATGCAATTTTTTAGTAATTTAATATTTAATTTATGCGTGTTTTAAGTGATTCCATTTTTTTTATTTCTGAACGTCTCAATTTATGCGAATTGCGATTCATGCGAATTTAAATTAATGCGATTGTTAAATAATTCGATATTTAATTTATGCGAGTTTTGAGTAATTCTATTTTTGATTTCTGCAAGTTTTGATTTATTTATTTACATATGCAATTTTTTTGTACATTGGATTTACGCGGTTTTTTATTTACGCGTAAAAAATTTTGCGGTTCTTGTTTCATGCGTTTTTGATACATTGGACCATACAGTATATTCTCATAAACGACTATAGATGGCAGTATACGTTCAATTCCCAGCTCGCATACTCGCAAACTCACAACTCACTTACAAGGGAAGCTATTATAAAAAGTATAATAAAAGTATTGTTTTCACATATTAACTTAGCTAATATATGAATATACCAACTTTTTAATTTAACTAGACGCTTCATGATTTCATAGGCTAATTTTAACATTTTATGAAACTACGAATTTCACACGTCTAACTAGGTATTTCAGGAATTTGATTACACACTTAAACGCCTTACGCATTTTATTATTTATTTTTCGGTGAGAAAAATCGGTCCGGTTTCAATCGAACTTAGAAAACATAAAACTTTTCAATGAACCGAAAACTCTTTCCCTGTTGCACACTTGTCATCGTTAAATGACTCGCTTCGATGACGTCATCGATGACGTTTCGTTGGACGATCGAATCGAACCCATTTTCCTTTGCACGAGGAGATATTTGGAGAACGTTGTTTGGTGGGGAAAATATTTTTTTTGTTTCAGACACGATTGCCTGCCATTTGAAGGTGACGATTTTATTATTGTCAATTTTATTTTATTTTTAAATTTTTATGATGATCGTCATCTGTGACGTGTGCATTTATTGTTATTTTTTTCCAACTTAATGCAAACATGAAAATCTAGATTTAAAAACAGAAAATAAGCTTGCACGTAAGAGACTATATTTTGTTTTGTTTTTTTATATTCCCACCTGTCAGATTCACGTGTTTGCCATCCGACCTTTTAAGAAACACTCACCCAAACTTTGTCGTGTAACTTATAGATACACAGACTGTTGCGTAGTTAAACCAATTTTGTTTTTGTTTTTAAACAAATACAGTGTGATCTCTAGGATTAAGTTTACGAATCGATTCATTACGTCAGAGGTGAAAAGTTGTTTTCTCTCTGTGAAAAGTTGTTTTCAAATCAAGTGGCATATCTCACTTAAATGCCAAGCGATGGACCAAATGTTTGTTGGTATTTTGGTATTGAATAACCAGTCACCGGTATTAGAGTGTCACAGTTTAGATTAATTGAAATACCAAAATTATATTAATTTTATGATTATAAAATTAGTTTTTTTTTTTTAACTAATCTAAACATCTATACCCATAAACACTAGTTTAGGTTAGTTAAAAACAACAATCCCATAGCAGTGGTTGGTCATTGATACAATTTGTATATTACCTCGTGATTCACAGCATTTATAAGTAAACCAAATACAATAGAAATAATGCAAAAGCTCCCCCTGATTGTTGTTTCCACACATTGCACCGCTGTATAGCAGAGAAGCCCATTTGAGCAACAAAGATTTTCTTTCAAAAAGCTTCAATAAAATAATAAATTAACATTTTTTAAAAAATCGTTTATAAAAAATAAATTGGTGATTACGTAAACAATAGTTTAACACCAATTTGGAAATTTTGTTTTAATTTTAATTATATTATTATAATTTTCTTTCTATTAGAAATATTATAGAATGAACGTGATATAGAGCAACATAAATACAGTTTTTTGGTTACTGAAAATTTTAAATTGAATAATGTGACATTTAATTACATATATTTAAAATTATTATTTACCATTATAAATGATTTTGATGATATATTTCGATTAAATCTTAAATTTGAGGCAGAGCTAGCTGCATCATAAACTGCCAACACTTTAATTTTATTAATTGATAATTATTTTAGCCTTTATTTTTTTGGGGATTTTCTTTTTTATATATGTATTTGTTATTTTAATCTTCCGGAGTGTTGCTTAATAAATAAATAAATAAAAAATAAATAAATAAATAAATAAATAAATAAATAAAATAAATGAAATGTAATGAAACATGTAAGTTTAAGATAAAACAAGTAGGCCTATATTAAAAATGCTCTTTTAGAACACGCTTTATATAGTTTTGCTTTATGCCAATTTATATTTATGCGAACTTTGATAGTTGATTTCTGCAGATTTTGAGCTATTCCATTTTCAATTTTTGCAAGTTTCTATTTATACAAACTTTAATTTATGCGAATTTTATTTTATGCAAATTTAAGTTAATTCGATCTTTGAGTAATGTGATATTCGATTTATGCAAGTTTAATATAACAGAATATAAAATTTATAAATTAAATCATACTAAGATTATTAATAACAGGAAAATTAATACTAGCTATATCTCAGTCACTTATTTTTATCTCTATAACCATTATTATTATTGCAATTTTGATCGTTTGATTAATTCTATTTTTGATTTCTGCAAGTTTTCACTCTATTTGTGCGATTTTTGTTATATTGGACTTACGCTGTTTTCGCTTTATTGTTTTACACTTTATGAAATTTTTGGTACAATTAGACTATACAGTAGGCTATATTATGATACATATACACCTGTAAATGGTAGTATATGTTCAATCCCCAGCTCATACACTAACAAACTCACAAGTGAACATAATATAAAGCGCATAAGCTTAATAATTATCGATGTCAAACGTTTGTGATTCATTGAGAAATAATCAAGATACCAAATTATTATACATATTGTGTATCTTATTTTCCAGTCATTAATGAAGAAATTTTTATCCAGTCCTATACTATAACATTTAGAATATTTTCATTGTTTTGGTTCTAAATAACATCGCATTAAACAAATCAAAAGCACCAAAAGAAAGAGAGTTTCGTGAAGTTTTGATTGAATCGTGTCAGGCCATTGTGAACTAACTCACTGTTTACAGTTTCCGAGTTAACAGTTTTCTGCTTCCTTATTCTATTCGTCGTTGTGTTGCTTTTAATCATAAAAACAAAATTGAAAAAAAAACGTATTTTTATCTTTGATAAAAAATAATGCAATGTTAATTTTTCCTATTTTTCCTATTTTTTGCAATGTTAATTTCATCATTGCCAATGAATCTATATTATTTTTACGTATTTGTTTATTTAACTAGGATTCGATTCTATTACCACCCGTGCTTCTGCACGGGGTGACCTCTAGTTACTAACAATAACGCGTTTTCACGTTGTCGTTTCAAGAATCAAAATTTAGATCTTTTAAAATGTTTTTTTCAACAATAGCATTGTTTCAGGTGCTACAAAACAAACATATTTTAGCAATACATTTTCTGTTACTGTTACTTCTAATGGCAATTGGGTATGGTGGGAAAAACTCTTTAATTTGACAATCGAATAGATCAAAGGTTCACGTTCTGAAGTACTCAGACGGTTAGTACTCACGCTAAACAAATTAGCAAATAATATAAAAAATTCTAAGGTCAGCAACCCGTCACTTGTACAGTATTATTCAAATGGTCAAAAAAAAAACTCATTGGTACTCTAAATAGGCTCCAATAAAAATTAGCATTTTATTGTCAAAGTTAGAATAGATGACGCACACACGCAATCTTCAGAAACTACGAGTTATTGAAGTGTTGATTTACAGGCCCCTAGTCATACTCTCCATTGTTAGAGCTTTGGTTCTGGAGCAAGAGTATCTAACTTTAGAAACGATTGATTTTGTTACAACAGCTATTTAAAACCATTTAAAAATATTTTTAACTAAAATCGATGTTTGCTTACGTCATATAAGAATTTGAATTTCTAAATGAAAACAAGTAAATGAAAAACACTGTTCTTTACTCTGGCGTGGCACTGTGTGCAATTTTGTTTGCAAATCAATTGTTAAAAGTATTTGAAACAAACCTTGAAAATATCAATATTAAAATAAATGAAATAAAGAAATATATTTTTGTTAAGTTTTATTCGGATAGATTCACAATGGTTGTTCAGAATAAGTATACAGTATATAGTGAATTATATGTGATATATGTATGTTTGTTTATAACAATGCTTGATTTTGGTTAAACTAAATATGTGGATGTGGTCGTCAGCAACACTCTACGAGAAAACTCCACTTTCGGGCATCAATTTTTTGGAATTGACACGGCACCGATTTTTCAAACTTCACTAGAATTAAATGTTTCGCGGATTATGTCTATGTGTCATACTTTTAACTTTCTGGGATATTGGAAAGTGTGTCAGATAAACTGTATATAATTACCTATATAGGCCTTGCGTATGTAATATATTTATGTGTATTTATTTATAACAATGCCTGATTTTACTTAACAATGTTAGAAATAAAGTACAGTATGTAGTAGTTAACGTTAGAAACACTTCAGTCTATGAGAATAACTACCAAAGTGACATTTTCTCGAAATTAACACAATCCGATCAACATTTAATGGAACTAAATGTTCCGCGGACTGTGTCCCTACGTTTCAAATTTCAGCTTTCGCTAAAATCGGGAAATTAAAAATATGAAATAGAAATGGGGAATCATGAAATTGAGAAATTTCGTAAAATAGCCCACAAAGTTGTTAATGCAAACACACACATACACAAACAACTGTCAAGTTGAATTAAATTTAAAAGCCACGTACATGCAGTTTGACAATTTTAAATTTTATTTTTGAAGTTACTTTAATTTTTTGTCTAATTAATTATCTTTGGCTAAAGTTGATTGCTGAACTATTACCACAATATATAGAAAGTCTCGCGAATAAGCAAGGGACTTAGCAGAAATGATACTCAAATACTAGCGTACTGTCAATGCTAATTCATCCGCGAATAAACAAGACTAGAACAAATATATTTTTTTTCATTTAAACCTATTTTTGAAGAAAAAAACAAACAATTTATTAAAAATGTAGTGAATTTCAAACATGCGAGAAAAGGGTAGAACTTGTCAGCTTCTTGTTCCATCGGCATTTAGTAGTGACGTCACTGGAAATGCGTCGACAGAAGAACGAGGGGAAAAAAACGAACTATAAACGAAGAGGTTTGGACAGTGCGTTGAACAACTCATGGGAAAATTCTGGAGGAATTGGGAGAAAAGGTGAAACGTCATAACAGGGGGTTGTTGTTGACATGACAACCAACTCTGGGGCCCCTCCTGGCATTTACGATTTAATTTCGTGATCTTTGTATTATTAGGACAATTCGTGGTTTTCGTTCCACGTTTGTAGCTGCCAACAGTCGATTCATGTACTAACCCCTGACCTTTGACAACTATACAAAACTATGTAAAAAACAATTTTTGAGGGTTTAAAAAATTTATCAAAGTACCGTACAGTATATTTAAATACTCAGAAGTCAAGGATTAAACTTATAAAAGTGTCATTGTAAACTTGCAGTACTGTATTGCATTTTTGTGTACATTTAAATTTAAACGTAGAGCGTCTTAAAACTTTTACATGACGTAATCATAAAACATATCAATACAATTTAATGATGTCTTAAGAAGTATTTTATCAAAACAATGAATTGTAATATATGTGTGTATATACCATGTGTGTGTATGTGTGT
>JAQIWH010008329.1:0-10379 GCA_034695005.1 Cryptops parisi | reverse complement strand
TGAGTTAACGGACGTGAGTTAACGGACGTGAGTTAACGGACGTGAGTTAACGGACGTGAGTTAACGGACGTGAGTTAACGAACGTGAGTTAACGGACGTGAGTTAACGGACGTGAGTTAACGGACGTGAGTTAACGGACGTGAGTTAACGGACGTGAGTTACCGGACGTGAGTTAACGGACTTGAGTTAATGGAAAATGTAACGAAAGTTAATGAGTCCGTTAACGTTTTTTCAAATTAACTTAAAAGTTAAATTGTTAATCAATTTTTTAAGTTCGTTAATTAACGGATTAACGGACTTGTGCCCTGCTATGTAACCCAGTAAATTAAAAGACAAGTTAATGAGGCAAAAGTTAACGTTAAATGGACAATCGTGTAGATGTCTGCCGCGTCAGCAAAGGTAGACGTACTGAACATTTGTAAAATATCTAAAATAATAAAAGACAGTTTGCCTTGACAATTGAAGGGCCTGTGTAAAAGGGTGTTAAGTAACATTTTTTGTCAAAAATGACCCAAAGCTTTTTCGAATGTGTTTGTGCAATTTTTTTTTCTAAGGCGTAATTTTGAGCAAAACAGCGAAGCTGTGCAAGAAGTGTGAAGTAGTACTGTAGAGTAGACCATCGACAGCAAGGCAAGTTTAGGTCTTTAAACGCGTTTTCCTCGAAATTACAAAAAGATTACTTTAACACCTTTTTACACCAGAATGATTTGTTGAGTAGTTACGGAGTGGTGAATTTTTCGCAGTGTCACGTGTATTCATAATTTTGTTACAGATTACGAAAATTCACCAATCCGTAACCACTCAGCACATTTTTAATTGTATTACACTGAATGGAAGGTAAGTTCTCCCAAATTTTGTTTCTGAGAAAATTTCTCGCGCATACTTACCGTGGTTTTCTGCTAGGAGGCAGTTTCTCGCAAATGTACTGAATTAACTCAACACATTTCAAACAAAAATTATTTTAAGTGTTACGGATGTACACCTCATAGAGTCATTAGAGAGAGCAAAACTTCTGCAAATTAATGCGATGGAAGTCTTCACTATCAAAATTTGAAATGTGATGGTGATTACTTTTTAATGTGGTATCCACCACGGTCACCGATTTAACCACAAACGCGAATTTTTCTTGTAGAGATTCACCAAGGATAATGTTTGTGTCAAGTTTTAAACGCCCACTCCCCACCTAAAAAATATCTCCGAGGCTGTGGCACTGATAAACTGTGACACGTTTATGGAACAAAATGGAAAATCGTGTAGACGTCTACAGCGTTAGCAAATGATGACATATTGAACATTGAAGAATTATTTAAAAAAAAACAACTTGGAGAGTGTACTTTTCATTCAGTGTAATACAGTAAAAGATCTGTTGAGTAGTTATAAAGTGGTGAATTTTTCTAACGTGTCATGGAATTATCTGTATACAATGACTCCAAATTAGGGCACTCGCAACAGCCAGTGACGTAAATTCGCTAAAACAATCATGTTTATGTAGGCACCATAGCATTTTCAACACAATAGTTTTATTCATCGATGCCATAAATGAAACTACAATTGAGTGATGGATTATCATTATTGTCTCTGTTCCTCATGGATTATATCGGATTGTGCCCGAGAACAAGGAGGAGCTGGACTATCGTTTCTCCATCCAATGCTTCAAAGTTATAAGCATTTGGCAAACTGCATATGTGTAGATAGATGTCATCCGAGTGGTTTATCACCCCTTCTGGAATTTGCCAAAGATTAAAACAAAATTGTGCATAGAATATTTCCGCAATTTGTAAAACACTTATCTGAATGTAACCAGAGGATCATTTTTCAAGCTCCTTCTTTTGACATTGGAGATGCAGCAGCATACACCATTTATTCCACTCATACAAAAACAAACCATACTTACACACACCATTGCTATATAATGTCGTATCATGATAGTGTGCTCATATCACTCAACTAACTATACAGCCATTATGAAAAAAAAATAAACATCGGTTACAATACTTACTCTGTGGTCGTTTGTACACAAAAATGGACTTTCCTGGGTTCCCACATTTGAATTTCCTCGAGTTTTCATCAAAATGGGGGCATTGAGCGCATAACCCCGCATTCTGTTTGACGCTATCGTCGATTTCACTGTAACACTTACAATGACCTTCGACGATTCCGAGGTAGTCGTCGTCGCATTCGTCAGCGCACTGCGAGGGTGCAGCAAATTCAATGTTGAAGGTGCCATCGAACGGCGATTGGGGTACTTCAGGAAAACACCCGACTTCTTCCAATTCCGTTGTATCCAATGGTTTGGAATCTGTAACACATTTGATAAGTGTATTTTGCGAAATTATCACTTTCTCGTCATTCTTTTAGATTCGTATCTTACTTTCATCAGGTATTATATTTCTGTATATTGTAACGGTCGTGTTGTCATTTCCACAGAACCAATAGGTGCCAAACTTTGCTCGGTTTCTGTTGGGGCACATGTCACATTGATCCTCCTGCGCATCGTCCAACCATTCTTCAGTTATATTCGATGCGCAAGCACAAAACGTGGAATGCATGAGCAAGAACTCTTTGTCGCACTTCATGCATTCATCCACTGAAGTGCCATTGTTGGTTCTCATTGTGAGTGTTGCATCTTGAAGACGCTTTTCATCATAAACATAGCACTTTAGGTCTGAATACCAGTTTATAATTTTATCATTGAAATCGGGTTTCTCTGAAAGAAAAACGTAGACCGAAACTGATTGACTAAATTGCACACTGAGAAAGTTATTGGGAAATTCCATGGCGATTAACGTGACATTTGGTTATCAGTTTTTGTTTGTTAAAGTTTAATAATTTAAGGCTTATTTTACACTTTAAACTTTTTCAATCAAGTTCCATCGTTTTCAACTTTTTCTGACGTCATACACATGACCGGGCGCGTTTTCGTGCTTTCGATCAAAATATAACAAAAGCACTGAAACGCGCACGGATGTTTGTATGTATGACGTCAGAAAAAACGGTTGGAATCGACGGAATGTGATTGAAAAAGTTTGACGTGTGAGAAATGTAAACCATATTTGGACAAAAAAAACAAACACTCAAATGTAAACCATATTTTAGGACAGAGGAAATATTATGTTGATATTTTGCTTTTATGTATGTCATATTCGTTAAAAACAAGAAGTGCCTTTCGAATAATACCTTTGCCATATATCTGTTTTTTGGTTAGATTTCCACACTTGTATGTTTTCGATGGTTCATCAGGATAATCGCAAGGAAGGCAGTTCTGTTTAACTGTCATGCGGTCATGTAAGCTGTTTTTCGCTCCGTTCATGAAGGATTTTTTTTCGGCATTTCCGCAGTAACATCCGGTAGGAGTTACGACAATGAAGTTTTTTTGACATTTCCATACGCAAGTTGCCGGAGATGATTCTCGATTTTCCGATATCAAATTCGGTTTATCAAGAAGCACGGTGACGTTTCGAGATTCGCAGCTACCTTCCTTCCACGAGGATTCGTTGTACGAAAAGCTTGCTGTATTTGAACAGAAAAGCTGAAATTATTGGTTACTTATCATTTATCTAAAACCCCTATTATAACTTACTCACATTTGTTACGATAGAGGAACACGTGATTATCAGTTCCGCAAGTATAATTTGCTGATTCCGTATCATGCTCAGTGGAGCAGGCTTCACATTTTTCTTCTCCTACTCTTGTTTCGTCGACGACAGTCGCTCCGCAAATGCATTTTCCTTTTGTCAAACCCAACCATTTGTTTCCTTTGCAAATGCCGGCACATTCAGCCGCAGACGAGACATCCGCGTGTTCTTGGGACTCCCCGAAGGGTGTTTTGCTCGTTTCGAATAGGTAACATCCGATGGCTTTCCATTCGGTTTGTTCCAATGAGACTGGTGGTGGAGAATCTGTGAAATGAAATTGTTGGAATGCTATTGGAGGGTTAGCATTTTATGTAATCGATGAATCACAGTGTCCTAAATTACGTTAAGTCTGAATTTTTATGCGCGAAAGAGGAGTATATTGTAAAGTAGTCTTTTGTAGAACCTTTTGTAGGTTTTATGTCTCAGGCATTGTATACGATGCCTAGCTTCTTTCGGCATAGTATGAATTAACGTTTAGTATACAACTATTAAGGTTAGACTATACTCTATCCCAAATTAGCTGGCACAGAATTGCTGGCACAGAATTGGAGGCAGCGAGATGAATCAGCCAATGGTTGACGAGCGTACCTCTCACATGTTTCAGTTCAATCAGTTGCTGTGTTATCACCTAGCTCGCCCCTTGGCTGCCTCAAGCAAAATCTGTGCCAGCTAATTTGGGATAGAGTATAGGTAACAACGTATAAGCCTAAATTTTATCCTAACTTAAATTTTTTCTCCACATTATCCAATGATAATTTCATACATTGCCTAAACCAGGTTTGACGTTGTATACAATGTCTATTTTATATACATCGGTTGTAACATATACAGTAAATTATCGGCTCTGTTAATTTGTTCTTGAAAAACTAGATGGCTAACCAAAAAAGCGGTATCAAATTACGTAAAAACTTGTTCAAAAAAATAAATAAAATTTTATAGATTCGTTTTACTGATAAAGTAAGAATCACCACCACTCACCTTTCTTAATGTAAATGTATATTACATCTGGTATTTTTCCGCACATGTATCCTTTAGACTTATCATCATATTGGTCACACTGCGAACATTGTTCTGGTGATGCAGTCCCGATGTTATCGGTGGTTTTATCAGAACACACGCAGAGTTCATTGGTGAACCCTATGTATTTTTTGTTGCATTTTTCAACACACTCGGATGGGGTGTTCCAGCTTAGTTTTGCGTCTTCTAAGGCATACAAGTTTTCATTTTGGTAACATCCTAATTGGGTCCACCGTGAGGGATTCAGCTCAGATCCTGAGTTTTAGAAATGAAAAAGCGGAAATGGAAAACCAAATTTATGTAACCGAAGGCAGATTTCTATTTCATCTTTTTTCTTACTGTCGGGAAACGTTGGTCTGTACACGGATATCGATATGGTAAGTTTATCACCACAGCGCCAAAATGAATCGTCTCCTCGATTGGGACACATAATACACTCGCTAGCCGTTCGTGAGGTTAGTATCTGGCCTGGTTTTTTGGTGGCACAAGCACAAAAGGTGGAATGTAAAAACAACCATTGTTTGCACGTTGATGCGCATGCTTGCGGATCGATTCCATTTTGATTGTGTATGGTCCATTCAACGTTGCTTTCGAAATCCGCCAGGTCCCACGTTTTGCATTGATCGAAAGAATACCAATTTTCATTGGCAATCTTGGTTTGAAAATCTGAAAATGGAAGGGTGAAGTTTTGCTTACTATATCAGATTTTTTGATTCACTTTTCCATATATATACACAGTGGTAATCAAAATACAAGATTTCCTCGTTATCCGCGGTTTCTGGGTATTTGTGATTTGTAATTTTTCTGTTTGTATTTTTAGTAGGTGTTTTCACATTTATTAAAAAGCGAAGAATAAATACTGTTTGAATTGCTCGCCATTGTTAAGCCAATTTACACGTCGAACTTTTTCAGTCAAATTCAATCGATTTCAACTGTTTTTCTGACGTCGTGCACACATCCAGGCGCGTTTCAATGTTGTTTCGTTGTGTTTTGTTGTTTGACCTAAAACACGAAAACACACCCGGACGAGTGTACGACGTCAGAAAAACAGTTGGAATCGATGGAATTTGATTGAAAAAGTTTGACGTGTAAAATGGGCTTTAGTTTATATTTTACTTCACTAGATGGCATCAGTTTTTTCATAGATAATATTTATCATCGATGTTCTGCACGTGTGCGCGAAAACTTGCGCGTTTGAGCGTTTTGCGAAAATAAAAAAGCACATTGAGCGTCTCGCTCGACGCACTGCATTAACGCTCACGTGCAAATCCGGTTTCACTGCAGTTTTGATAATAATCGCAATTTTTTTTCAGGAACATAATCTTGCGGATAACGAGTAACTGTACAATTTTTACCTCGTTTGTAGACAAATCCTACATTATCCTTACTGCCACATTGATACGTTGGAGACACTTCATCTTTGTAAGTGCAGCTTTGACATTCTGCTGCTTCGGCTGCTACTGGCAGATCGTCACCACAATAGCAATCATTTGCAGTCAAAACCAGAGTATTGCTTCGGCATTTCCAACCACAAACAGCAGGTGGAAACTTGTCTACTACAGTAAGTAATTTACTTTGTTGGGCATTGGTATCGAAACTGCGACATCCCGATTTCTTCCACGTTGTTTCGACGAGTGAAAGAGATGCTATTATAACGGCATAACTTATTTAATTTACACAAACCGGTGACAGGGTTTGAAATTTTAACTAAACAAATTAGGGAACTTACACTTGCTTCTGTAGACATGCATGAAGCTACCATCTTTTCCAGTTTTATAGTATTTAGATTTTTCATCGCTACCCTGATAGTAGTTGCAATTTTCGTCGGGTTGTCTAGTTAGGTCATCAACCATTTCGTCCCCACAAATGCATTTGTCATTTGTCAACCCCATCCATTTCGTATGGTCGCAAACAACGGAACATTGTGCAGGAGTCAGTACTTCAGTCGGAATAACTGAAGAAGTGAAAGTTGCTTCCGATTGATAGCATCCCATTATCTTCCATGAACTTTTGCTATATTCTAAGCTGGGTTCTGTAAACGGGTCATGTGTTTTGTATTGCCATGACAAATGCGTCATGCATGAAATGTGATATAGTAAAAAAAATCGTTACCTTTATTTTTGTAAGTGTACGTATAGTCCGGAATTCCACACAAATAACTCAAGCTCTCTTCGTTTTCGTATAAATTACATTTTCCACACTTGTCTTCGTCTGGTATCTTATCATTAACTGGATTGGAATTACTACAAACACATTTGCTGCCTGATAAACCCATCCATCTGTTTTTGTTGCATATGTTAGTACATTTAGATGAGATCGTTTGATAGTCCACACTCGCAAACCAGGGTGCTGTTGCAAAGAGATTTTGGCCGTCACTTTGGTAACATCCTATTTTCACCCAGTTTGTTTGGTATAAAAACGAAGAATCATCTATTCAGATTAAAGCATTTTTGTAACATTTTTGGCATATGCGATTAACAATATCAACATATGCTGTATAATAATTATTTTTCAATAGGAAAACGTGATTCATTTACAGTCTCTAGAATAAAGCTGCACGTGCTTGGTGTGTTCGCCACAGTTGTACGTTTTTGTGTTGTCGTCACCTTGACAGGGTTGACATAAACCTATTTGGACTGAGAATTGCTGTGTTTCATCTTGTTCATTGGAGCAGTAACAATAATTTTCATTTCTTGGCTGTAGTATTAGCATGTATTTGAAATCTTTGCATTTGTCTGCACATACACCAGCTTCGTCTTTACTCTGAATTTGTGGATTCTTCACTACCCAAGCATACTTAAAGCAACCTCTTGTTTTCCACTGTGTGCTCTGAAGGGGTACCGTTGTTGCTTAACATGTGAAAAAATATTATATATTACAAATGTTGTCAATGCAAAGAATGTTGGTTTCATAAACGTACAGTATAACCAATCATATTCAATGTGAAAAACTGCTTTATCCTTTGATGTGGAATTAACATGACTAACTAAACGTGTACGTCGTTTAAATAACCACTTTTATCATTGAAGGTTAAAGTAGCTCTTCTATTTCCTCCTTAATTTGAAGATTAAAATTTTCGCTCAATTTCATCATTTTGTTGAAAATGAAAAATACATGAACACATGTAGATTGATCTGAGATGTTTAGTCTGAGCATGACGGGTTTAATAAATGTCAATTAGTAAATCAACACTAACTTATATTTCACTAGAATCTAAATTTGCAATTTCATTGTTTAGAACTTGTATGCTATAAATGGTTAACTGGATTAGCTGATGATATCATTATAATGATGTCAGTTAAAATGTAAGGGGTTTGTTTATTATAAAAACTGTATAGAATATTTGATTGAACATTTCAATGTTAGGGTTATTTGCTAGTAAGGTATTGGGCTTAATTGGCCAAACATTATCGACCTTATAATTGTAATTACGGTTCTTTCATCTAGTCAGCTTGCATGTCGAATTGACATGTTTTCCAGTGGTGTCACTATTGAATTTTTGATTGACGCTGACATTGAAAAGCTACGTTGGAGACATGATAGCTTTCAGCTAAGGAAAAGGCACGGGAAAATACGTTAACAGAACAATGGCAATTTTCTTAACCTTCATTGTTTCGTTGACAGCCCACACACAAAACAAAAACCAACTTTTGCTTAGCTTTATCACTTTTTCTTTTGCTGTGCTGAAATTATTGGCAATGTTTTTAAGATCAATTGAACTGTCTCAATTAACTCATGCCAATTAAAAAAAGTCAGTTGTGATTTACAATTAGTTCGCAAACACTAACTTGAATTGACATTGATGTATTATTTATTTAAATTTATTATTATTAAATTTAACGTATATACTGTCATCTATGTCGTTTATGAGAATATTAGTGAATAGCCAATCAAAAATGACGGGAAAGTTATTTATTCATTTAACTCATATTTCTGCGCAATATTCGTCACAGTTATTATTCGCAATATTTGTTACAGAGTATTTATTTCGGAATTTTTACACACGGTGGCGTTGGTGAGGAAGCACGCGCTTGTAAAAAAGTTCTATATTGGAAGCTTCCAGAACTTTTTTTCTACCCAGGTGCACGCACCTGGGCAGAAGAAAGAAAGAATCACGTGATGTTTCTATAACTGGTGAGGAGGAGGAGGAGGAGGAAGAGGAAGGTTTTGTATTTTATTAATAGGATACTGTATTCTCCAAAAAAACGCATAAAACGAGAACCACATAAGTCCTTCGCATAAAAAGCCGCTTAAGTCTAATGTAAACAAAAAAATCGCATATAAGTTATGGTATTTTACACTGCAATGATTTATACACCTTCCTACACCAAGCTGTGGAAGCCTCTCTCTCCAGGGTTTTTTTCTCTTTCTCTTTTTATTTCATTTTTCCTGTTTTAACTTGAGAAAGCCTCTAGGTAAGAAGCCAAACGTCGTTTTTTGGCGTGGAAGAGTTAGCTATCCAGTCAGTAACATAATTACTTTCCTAACTTTTTTTAAAAAGTATGTCCTAATTCATAGATTTTTTTCTTAACTTTTTAAAAAAAAAAAAATATTTTAAGTCATAGCCGTTTTCCTAACTTTTTTTTAAACAATATTCTAAGTCATCTTTCTGTTTCTAACTTTATAAAACACATTGTCTTTGAGACTACTTTCTAAAACCCGCATCCACCAATTTTGTAACATCAATTTTTTAGCTGCTTTAGTAATATCTGAAACCTTATGTTTTTATGAAACTCGAATAGGTTCACTATCATGTCCATATTCGATCATATACGTATTTATCTCCAAACTGTATGTGATAAAAATTGTTAGATTTCATTGTTGAAACCCTGTATAGCCGAGAAATGCTTATTCCAGAGTAGGGTCATAGTATAAATTGGTTTTGATAATTTCTGTACATTTGTGGTCATTCAATATTGACAAGACAAACAAGCAAAGTGAACTAATCGTTCAGAAACACAATACCTTGTGCTGACGATGCGCCATTGTTTTTGAGGATTAAGACATAATCTGACCCTTTGGTTCCACAAAAATTATCACAACCAGTGCATTCACCAGAAGCCGTCGGACTAGCTGAATCTATACTGTTTGCGCAATAACATATGCACTTTCCACTGCCGCTGTCTTCTTGTCTACCCAGGTAAGAACATTCTGTGTGAGCTTTACATTCATCACATTTTTTTTCTCCGAGTGTTGGTGCGTTCAGTAGCGCCGATTTCTGGTGACATCCTACCCAAGACCAGTCTTCACCTTTTAATGTAAAATATTAAAATAATATTACGAACGAAAATAAAAATAAAATGTTCCTCAGTAGTTCTACATTGAAACATCCGGTTATGTTTAAGTTGGCCTATTATCCTACTTAAATATACATAAATCACTTAGGCTAACTCACATATGGGTGTCTACCATGAAATGCCCGACTTTTACTGTATGTTTACAAAGTAAGGAATAAAGATGTCGCTCATTTATTGACAAATCTCAGTCAATACGTGAAGTTAACACAAAAAAATCAATACACTTCTACGTGAACTCCATCTAACGTGGAGGTAACGTCAACTCCACAAGAGCTTCGTCTCTCTAATATAAATGCTTATACAGGGTGCTTCTTCTCAAGTGAGAGGGAAATATATCGCTTAGTATTGCAGATACGTCAATTATAGTCATATGGAATATGATTAGAACATTCACTCATAATATAATGGTGCTATTTTCATTGATCTTGAA
>JAQIWH010008328.1:0-10379 GCA_034695005.1 Cryptops parisi | reverse complement strand
ATAACTTTGGTGTTAAAAATCGAATTTAATTTTGTTTGAATTTATGAAAGTGGCATAATGTTAACAAAAATCAGAGAAACAGGTTCGAAACTCCCAGGTGTATACGTACCCTATAAATACATATACACTTATTAATACATGTATTTAAATGCAAGTGTTTGTATAATAACCTTTGTATTTATTATCTATGTACTCTAAATATAGTCATAAGCTCTAATACATACGGTATAAAAACTAAGCCTATATACATAGTTTGTTACTTGTTTACTTTATAATCATTATACAAAAAGTTTTATATAATGACACATATTACTAATGTTTGCACACAATATCGAGCATAGAGAGAAAACAAACGTAAAAGTAATCTACTAATATAATTTTTCATTTGTGTATTCCATGTTCATTTTTTTCACATGTCGCCATTCTTAGATAAAACAAAACAAAACAAATCAAAGCGCGTATATAAGAGACACAAACGATAGATTGCGGTTTAAATATCTGTGCGTGACCACGTGATCGCGTGGGTGGTGAGGGGGAGGGAGCGACGTGACCGTGAAAACTTCCCATGACACCCGCTAACACTGTCCCCCTCATCGATCACACGTCTCATTCGCAACTGAAAACCTAGTGATAGTATTACCCTTGTTGTTTTTTATTGTTGTTATAGCTATTATTCGCTTGTTATAAATCATGCGTTAATACGGTCGAAGTGGAAGAAAAAAATAATTACGTCTACACGAATTCACCCTCTACTACAGTATTTTAGTACTCCAATTTATTTATTCAACTAAAGCTCTTTTATTTATTTTTTGGTGGACATATATTTGTAATACTGAATTTTAAGATCGATTTGAAAATTACTATACAAACAAACATAGGAGCTATCTTAATGTAGAAAATAAAAATTCGAAGCTGAAAATTCAATATATATCTTTTTTTGTTTTTCTTTTGTATAATTACTTAGTTTTAATTACATTACATACATTGCAAGTTTCTCGTCATTATTTAGCGGTAGAAGCCTAATTGGTTTATCCATATATTTATTTAATAATTGATGATGCTGGTGTTTAAATAAAACAAGTACATTAAAAATGATTTTTAAACATAACTCATTATATACATAGTCTACTGTAATATACAGATATAGTGTATGAACATACATGATTCAAAAAATCCATTTTTGATTTCGGCATGTTTCGATTTATGTGAATTTTGGATTAATGCGAATTTCGATTTATGCGATCGTTGAGTAATTCGATATTTGATTTGTGCGAATTTTGAGTACAGTAATTCCATTTTTTGATTTTTGCAATTTTTTATTTATTTATATATCCGATTGTTTTTTGCATTGTACTTATGCGATTTTTGATTTGAACTTATGCAGTTTTCGTTTAATGCGGTTTTTTTGATACATTGGACTATACAGTATATTTAATTGTATAGATACTTGTACACTATTGGACTTCGGTCTGCTTTAAAGGAAATAAATATTCTCATACACGACTATAGATGGCAGTATGTCAATCTGGTCAATCTTATCTTACAAGTTTTGCAATTTGTATTTTGTGTTTTTTGTCAATTATGGACCCATGGTCTGAAATAAAATAATAACAATAATAATAATAATAATAATAATAATAATAATAATAATAATAATAATAATAATAGTATACGTTCAATTCCCAGCTCACTCACAAACTCACAAGTGAAGCTAATATAACGAGTATAAAAAAACATTCAACCCTACTATTGTTCCGGGGTTAGTTCAACTATAAATCAAATTCTCTTTGATTCAGAAAAACGCAAAAAAAAAATAATCCGGGTGGAATTTGAACAACTGACTTTTTTTACACTTCTTTGTGCACAACGTAAGACTTCTCTGCATGACTTATGAGTATCACTGAAAACCATCCACCTAGTAACACCCATTTTTTAACCGACTTTAAAAAAAGAGGAGGTTATTTTATTTCCACTACACCATTCCAATAAAATATACAGTATACATGAAAATAAACACATCAAACTATTATAAAAATACACATTATATTCCTATACATAATCGACTTCCATGTCAATTACTATACTCCTAAGTACTGTACATAATAGAATTAATTTTTGTCGAGGAAGAAGAGTCAGCGAGAGACGACAGAACGTACACTACCAACGAAATTCCTCCTTTCCCTCGCAAATATAGCAATTTGGAATTAATTTATGCAAAATGAGTTGAAATGAATGGGAGGAGAAAGGAGGTGATGGAGTAGGAGTAGGAGGCGAAAGGGAGAGAAAAAGAGTAGGTAAAGTGACGTCATCATCGTTCCTAAAATAGAGGCCCCAGTGCGCAAAGAGAACTTCCTCCTTATAAATCATGGAAGCTTCATTAATTTAGGGAAGATTGGGCTATTGATAAGTCATAGAGGGAAATGTATTCTTCCTAATAATTATGTCGGTGAGGCTATTACGTGCCATCCTCCTAAAAAACTAAGAACAAAAAATGGAAAACAAGATCACGGGATTAGCATAAAACGAGGAAACCTTGGCTCAAATCAAATTTCCATTTTTGTTTTTGTTTTTTGCCTCACTCCACTCTTTCCTTTTCTAGTGGATCGTTAAAAATTAGCATTGATTCAGAAATAGACCAGCAAAAAAAAAGAAGAAGAGGAATAATAAAACCTTGAATAAATCAGCACGAAAAGGTGAAAAATCCTGTTAGAATAACACAAGTGGAACTATTTTTGAAAAGACAAAAATAGTAATTAAAGGACCTGGTGTAAAAGAGTGTTAAGTAACATTTTTTACAATTACGAGGAAAACGCGTTTAAAGATCTGAACTTGCCTTTCTGTGTATGACTTACTTCACACTTCTTGCACGAATATCTTTGCACATTTTGCACATGAATATTTTTTGTTCAAACTTATGCTTCAAGAAGGTAGAATTATACTTAATACTTTCGAAAATGCTTCCAGGTCATTTTTGACAAAAATGTTACTTAACACCTTTTTACACCAGGCTCTTCAATTTTAAACCAAGCAAAGTGAAATCAAAATTCAACACTGTGACCAAACACACCATAAACAAATAATGCCAACAATGGCCACAGAATTTAGATTCTATTAAATTTTTTTTTATAAAGTATGGTAATCCAGATATTGTATATTACAGTACCGGTATATGCACTGTATATACACATATATTTATAAATACGCTGAATGATTATATGATCACAACATTGTAACCACAAATCTCGTAAATCTTTAATGTTAATAGTGACCACAGAATTTTAAGTATCATTATTGTAACACGTACATAACCTTTATATAATATACAGATTTCCGCGAAAAGCTTATATTCAAACTACATTATAATTGCCTAACAACTAAATAGATTTTCTTTTCTTTAATTCCAGACCAATTATTTTAAAAACATTAATTTTCTTTAAATGTCCGATCTAAACTGCTAAGAACAATGCATTTCCACATTCAAATTAGTTATCTATTTAGACAATCACCTTACACGGCACACACACAAAAAACAATTTTTCTCACGTACTATCTAATTTCCTGAGAACGACACAAATAAGATAAGAATAAAAAAAAATACCCAAACCATTAAAATGCACATACACACGACCATCAACATTTTATGAGTATCGACTAATCAACCTCTAAAATTCCCAGAACATAAAACAACACATTATGCATACTATAAACCTGCATAGAAACACATTTTAAACCCTTTCCTCCAGAAAAAAATAATTAATAACAGACTTAATAATAAACAGTTGACAAATCGATCCTAAGATAAAACAACAACAAAAATAAAATTTGCATCCATATACACGCGCGTTTGACATAATCGGTTTCTAGTATCCGGATTATTAGGAAAACGTCTGTTGACTGTCAAGTGATTGATGGTTCGATTCCTCTATTTTTTTTTCTTCTTGCAAACAATATAAAGGACTATTATTTTGCTTGGCGTATTTCGTTTCTTTTGGACAAAAAAAAAAAACCAACTATTTTTTTTGTGATGTCGATAAAAAACATCACGTGCATTTGCATCATCTAAATCCCAACGTGAGTCATTGGCAAAGGAAACCTGCAAACCCCTTCTTCACTACTCGACATCCTGCAGGTGTTGCTTACCTTTCTAACACTTCGATTCGTGAAACAGAATTTCCTCGTCATCTGCACGACATATATTCTCAGACCAATAATGCTTTCACTTTTTCTATATTGTTGTTTTGGTCTATTGTTTATCTTCTTTTGAAAAGTTAAACCAGATCTCAAACTCTCCTCCCCCCCCCATGGATGTCATTTTCATAACATTTTTTTATACCCGTTATATTAACCTCACTCTGAGTGAGTTTGTGAGCTAGAAGTTAAACGTATACTGTCATCTACAGTCGTTTATGAGATTAATACTGTATAGTGCAATGTACCATGAAACGCATAAAACAAGAACCGCATAAATGAAAAACCGCATTAGTCCAATATATAAAAAAAAATCGCATATAGCCTATAAATAAATAAATGAACCACAAATTGCAAAAATGAAAAATAAAATTACTCAAAACTCGCATAAATCAAATATCGCATCGCATAGATGAACGATCGCATAGATCGAAATTGGCATAAATCAAAATTCACATAAATCGAAAGTGCAGAAATCAAAAATGGAATTGCTCAAAACATGCATAAATTGAACACTGAAACACGGCTGGTTGACATCAGTGTTGGTGGTAAAGCCATCGTAGATGGCGAGGAGTTAGCTCGGATAAGCACCTTAATGTTGCCCGCAAAAAGTCATTCATTATCGGCTTTGTTGGCACCAGTTGCCGGATTGGCGTTGTTCGCAACGAAAAAGCTGGGATCTTTATTACTCAAAGATTTACGTAAAATTTAATTCGTATGAATCGAAACATGCAAAAATTAAAAATGATTTTTTTTTTGCATTATGTATGTACATAATGCAAAAAAATATACAAACATTTTTATGTCTGTATATGACAGTACCGTACATAATAAAGAATATGCCAAAAAAGCATTTTTAATGTACGTGTTTGACATTGTTAATGCCATTTTTAAAATTCTTCTTAAAAACCATAACCAGTAGTCATGGTTAAGATTTAGTCGGAGATCTAAGTTTATATCAGATGTCCTCTGAAAATCTCAACACTAATCAACATTGCCAATGGTGGAGACGATGTCAACTAATTGGAGGTGGGTTTGATGTTGGGATTTAACCGCATCTAAAACACCCTTTTGTTATATCTCAAAATCAGTGTTAAATAAAAAAAAAAGTAACATAAAATGGTACATTAAACGGTCGTTAATTGCTATGGTAATCATTTACTATATAACTGGTAAGGGTGTGCTATTTTTAAAAAAAAATTCCTTAAGTTATTTTTCTCGAATCCACTATTTTTTTTTTAGAAATCTACGGATCTTTACAATACATTTTTCTTTTCATTTTATGTTATCTTTGTTGATTCTCTGAATTTCGTTGTAAAGTGTTCCAAGACTTGTTTTTCTTTTCATTCCGAATCTTTATTATTATTTTTTTATATTTGCGATTCTAGCAATGACAAGAAGAATTAAGTGTATAAATGGGCGCCTTTGAAGTTGTTTTCTAAGTAAAACGCTATTATCTTCCTTTATGACCTTAAACGTAGCGTTAAATCGAGTGCATAAAAAGCTCCAACAAACCCACTTTCTCACAATGCCGCAGCTGTTAAAAAGCCGATTCCAAATATTTCCAATAAAAATGTTCAACTTCTTCAAGAAATTGAACAAAAATTAAGTCTACATCGTCTGTTTTCCAAAAATCTAAAATTTTATTTTTAAAAAAAAATGAACAAATTTATTGCGTGATGCAAAAGTCACGCACCACAGGAAAACACGACTTTCTCGCTATTTTTCAAAGTCAAACAACTATTTTTGTTTGATATTATGCGAAATTGACTTTTCAGTCACCCTATCTATATTTTATGCAAACTTATTAAAAAATTCACAAAGTCAAAAAAAAAAATTATCACAAACTCTGCTTAACAACTATAACTCCCAATGGGATTCTGACTACGACTCATTAAACGAAGCTTACTGTAAATCATTAATTCTCCACCTCGTCGTGCAAGTTCATCAAACATCGCTTATTGTGTTTTAACGAAACGCAACCAACCAGTATATGGCGCTGGTTGAGAAAAATCGATAACAAATCGCTAAATATAAAATCCTCAAGTTCAATTTGCCCACTTACATCCGCGATTCGGTTCTTCGATCTTTCCTATATCCAATACTCGGAGAGAGGAAAAAATAGCTCAAACCCTGACATTTTTAGCAGATGAACCACAATAGTGGGTAAAGAGCGAGAGTCGAGAGAGAAAGATATGCGATCAATGGCACACTCATTCATTGCACTCTCCCTCACTCGCTGTTTTCACTCTTGCACTGGCTGAGAGTGAAACACAACTGTGGTCTTGCACCGATCGATAAGTTGGTAGTACGCTCTAGTAGTAGAGTAGTAGTGAGTGAAATGGCGAATGAGTGAGTAAAAGAGGACTCCAGGGGAGGGAAGGGGTGATGGGGGTGGGGGAAACACGGTCGAGTGAAATGGCCATTGCGGTCACGTGAATGGAGTAAAGCACGAAGACAACAAACGCCAACACGTTGTTGGGTCGTGTGTGGTGGAAAATCGGACCAAATCCGAAAAACAGGGTTGACATTTTTTGGGGGAATTGTACCTTTTTGTTTTACGATATTTAGCCTATTTATTTATTCGACCTTGGTGGTCAAAGAGTACAAATGAATTACACAAAATATATTTATTAGCATAAAGAAATGGACACGGAAAAACTACAGATTCGAATTTCTTTTTGCTTTTATGCTGTTTTGATGTCCAAGAAAATTGTTTTTCGAATATACGAGCACTTACAATATTGTCATACAGTACTGTATGGCAAATGACATATATATGTGTTACTACATGTCAGTGAGACCTCGATTCACGCGCGTTTCGTATATAAGACAAAAATCCTCTCAGATGATTATTATATGCGAAATCCGTATTTAGGAGTTCGCTAATGAAAAAAGAAAAAAATCCTCTCAGATGCTCGTTATATGCGAGAAAATTTCGCTATTATGCTATTCTGTTCAGTGGTGACAACACTCCTTCAACTACTGATTTTCTAACACAGTTTATACACCACGTAAGGCGCAAATGTTGGCCCTCGAACTGATTAGTTTTTACATAGTTTACTTTTCCAATTTATGGAAATGTCAGTATATTATATGATAATTTTGATGAGTTGTGCGAGGTTTTCATAATGCATAAATCAAAATCTACCTGTATATCTCCGCTCATACAACTTATAAAAGTTAGACTACTAAACTAAAAAACATTTCCAAATTAATCTATCGTTTTATCAATATAAGACCACTTCTTAATGCCAAGTCACTGACACTGAATACTCAACTCGAAACTAAATACTAAACAAACTGCATCTTGTCGCAGGATTCATCACAAGTCTACATGAAATACCATTCAATCGAACTTCGATCCAAACGCGTTTTCTTCCGACGACGACGCTTCTACTTAGGCCTATCTAGAGCGATAATCTAAAACGCACTTATATAGGCCTAGTCCGTTTCTAATTTCCCCAACCGCACGAGACAAGACGTCACCCGACAGAGACGGTCTTTGAAACCAATTCCGAGTGACATGATGATGTTGGACCCAAAACCTTGTTGCAATTTAAGTCCTTGGCATTTTCCCACCCTTCTTGGGCGCCCGCTCATCCTCCTCTGTCACAGGAGGTGAAGATTAAACTTCCTTGTTATTTTTAATTTCTTCCCGTCCTCGTGCCTTCTCGCTTCTCACGTGACGCAAACGAGTCAATCTTTTTGTTTCTTTTCCGTCGGGTTCCTGTTTTGTCATCATCCACCCTTTCCACCTAACTTAAACCCCTTTCATCTTAAAAACCGATTCATCACTCTATGTGTCATCGTGACACGTTCCTCAAACATCTTAAGCTGTTTTCTCAAACAACGCGCGATTATCTCAACCATCCTAACTATTCGTTTCAGACTACTACCTATTTGCAACCCAAACCCAAGTTCAACCCAAGGCTTTTTTTTAACCCAAACTTAAGTTCTTTATACCAATGTACTTATGGGTTAGCTCATTTTTATACCTTTTATATAAGCTTCACTTGTGAGTTTGTGAGTGAGTGTGCTGGGAATTGAACGTATACAGCCATTTACAGTCGTTTATGAGAATGCGTTTTTTAGTACATTTGACTGTATAAATGTACCACAAGACGCATAAAACGAGAACCGCATAAATCAAAAGCAGCATATTAGTAAATAAATCGGAAATTGCAGCAATAAAAAAATGGAATTACTCAAAACACGCATAAATTGAATATCTTGTCCAACTACAATTTGTCCAAATAACGCAAAATCTTTAAAAAACATTATGTGCAGTTGAAATACTCTTGAGACACTATTTCATTTTGTGCTAATTTGTTCCGTTTTATTTTGTTTTAAGCTACTCTTCACTATGAATTGTACATCTGATTGTACATCTGAATTGTACATCTTGCCATCTGATTCCCTTGGATTGTTTTAATCAACTAATATCGAAATCGCTCAAAAATTGCATAAGTTTCAATTGGCATAAATCAAAATATGCAGAAATCAAAAATAGATTTTTTTTGCATTATGTATGTACATACAGTATATTTATATGACAGTAGGCTATATAAAGAGTATGCTTAAAAAGCCTGTTTTTAACTAACCTAAACTGAGATTTACACCCATGATCTCCGCAGTTTAGGTTAGGTAAAAATGGTAAAAAAACTCAATTAGCAACATGTCAAGTAACACAAATGATTTTTAATCACTGGCAACTCAAACAAGAAGGGCAGCTAACCCATAAATGTTCAATATTATTTAGATTTAGAAGAACGCTTTTGTTCTAAGAAACAGAAGTTGCTAGTTACTAAAGTAACACTTTCGCTAATAGAAACCTTTGGTTAATATACTAAAAGTCAAATATAGGGTTATTCTATATACTGTACAATAGTGAGAAAAATAGACCATTGACACCATTAACTATTTAAAAGTCGCGACGACTACTACGTAGTGGACACACACCAAAGGGCCCTAATCACTCTAATGGATCGCGAATACACACACACACACCTAGATACATTTATTGATGAGAGGTGATGATCCAAACTAATCTAATAACTTCGAAACCAATGAGGGGGGGTTGAACTAATGTTACGCATTATAGACGCTAACATTCTATCACAATAGATGGCAATATAGCGTTTAAAATGACGCTTTGGAGCGAAAGAAAACAGAAAATCCTATCGATCCACTATTAATTGAACAGTGAGGTTTTATATACTTTTCTCTTTTTTTTTTACTCTCCATTTGTCACCCTTCTCACGCTTTTCCCCCCTTTGCGAAACACGTGGTGAAATTAATCTCGCTAAATCTCTACAAGATTAACTACAAATCCGACGACAATAAAAAGAAACAACAAAAAAATGAAATAAATGATGAGAATAAAAGAGGATAATGGACGACCGAACGAGAGGGGAAATGATTACAACGTACAAGTAATAATAAAAAGAATAATTTTTTTTCCAATAAAAACACAACCCAGTTTTGTATTGGGTTATTAATTGTTATTTTTGAAGTAAAGTTAATATTTGAAAAGCGTAATTAAAAACTTTTGGCGAAAGAGAAGGTTTTAAAGAAAATACGGTTCAAAGAAGTTAATCCAATAGGGCATGCTTAGGAAAACCTTTTAGGAAACGCTAACAAGATCTCGATAAGCACAATGTTTCCATTAAGGGATTAACTACCTTAAAGCTATTGTTAAACACACCTTATAACTTTAGGGTGTTTCATAAACGAATGCAATTTTAGGGTTTTCGTATACACGTATAAAGCCCCGAACCTAAAAGTACTTTAAGCCTACTCAAAATACACTTTGAAACTGCAACAAATAAATTACGTAATTAAATAAAATAAAAACAAATTCTAAAACACAAAATTAAGATGAAAACCTACTCAATGGGTGAATTCCATCACTCTGTCTGTAACACAAGTTATCGAAACAATTGTCACGTACAGAATATAGTAATGTTAGCTTGATTTAAATAATGATCACGTGAATGAACGAGTTGGGCGAGTTTAAAACAATTGCAACATGCAAGATTAAGTATCTTGATTTACTGTTACCGGCAATGTATAGAATCCAGACATTTTATAAAATGTTTAGCCTCTTTTAGCAAAGTATGAAATAACATCTTGTGTAGAACTGTTTAGGTTAGTTAAGGTTAGTTCAGGTTGATTAACAACATTTTCTC
>JAQIWH010008327.1:0-10379 GCA_034695005.1 Cryptops parisi | reverse complement strand
TACCTTCACTCCATACTCTGTTATAAAATGCAAGAAGCAAGTGTAAAGAATGGGATGACAAATGCTTCAGCATTAAGCTGTGAATCTTGTCCGGACTTGGAGATGTATTTTTAGAGGCACGAAGAGCAGACTTTAGCTCCCACAGATGGAAAGCGGGATCGCACAGTTTTATTCCATCGGAGGAAAAAACCAAGATTATCTTAAAAGATAAGGTCGTATCATTAAAAGATCGTATCTTTTAATGTCGTACATTTTAAGGTTGACCCAATTTTACCCTACTTCCTGTTTGTGAATGATAGTATGTATGACAGTAGTGGCATACATGAATTAGTTGAGTTAACATTGGTGATTAAATTTTTCATCTCACATAACTTCACTATATGGTATTGGACGAAAAAGCCCTGTTATGGATAGTCTGGGACACCCAGTGGTTGTGCATCTTATTACTGTAAGTAATCAGTTTATTTTTACCTATAGTGAGTGGAATTTCTTCTTGCTTTTTCAAGAGCTCAAGGTGCTCCCATATAGGTTTTTAAATCATAAACCTTTATTATTCAACTGCCTTTCAATCTTATTGAGTGAGATAATTTGTTTTTAATTCAGTGTTAGATTCTTATGGAAAGCTTTCAAGTGGATTGATGCAAGGCAACATTGCATGGGGTGGACATTACGGTGAATGTATCGATGTTACTGCTACCCCTCAGATGAATGACACTTATGTGAGGACGTACGAAACCCAATATTGTTGGTCTATGTTTGGTGTTCCTTCAGACACTGTGGTATATCACTATTCTGTTACAGTATTTCATCGTTATGGTTCCATTTGGTTAGTTTTTCATTGGTCTTAATAGGATATTGGACCACTGAGTGGGGTTCCATTAATATATCCAGTTCGTTCAGGAGTATGTGTGCCAGCTTCATGTTCAGAAGAAGAATTGGATTCCATGATGGATTATCTCATGGGTGAGTGTTAAGGTTTAAAGTTTTAATACATTTGAGTATTTCTAACCCAGCAATAAATATTCAGTACTACTCACAGTGGTACGTATGACATATTTGACGTATGCTTAGACAAAACTCCTAATTTGGAGTCTATAACAATCTTGAGTGCCAAAGATTCTTTTAATCTGGATATTATTTCATCCATGAATCATGTGTGCCAATTTACAAGCCTTTGGTGTGTCCCCTAAGCTTAACCATTCACCTACCTAACTACGATTTATTGTAAATATGACTACAACGAACAAAATTTTTTTCTCAAACATGGATAAAATAAATAGTAAAGGTATTAGAATTACTTGTATAAAGTGTTGTTACTCTACATATCACTTGTGGGTACCAAATGACAAGTTTTCCAGTGCTTCCCTTAACTCCTAGTACCTTACCTACTTGTATAAATTGTAATCCTAGAGTAATGTTATTTAGATGTAAAAACTTTTCCCAATGAAAAAATAAATAACCATTCACATTAAATACATGTAAAGCCGGCATCCCAGACACCTAATATTGCTATGTTCTAGATCAGGGGTCGGCAAAGTGCGGCTCGTGACTCGTGAGCCGCATGCGGCTCTTTGGGTACTTGTGTGCGGTTCTTCTTTATATATGCTACAGAATATTGCTCAGCACTGTGTACACTGCACATGATGCAGCCATGTAGTTCAAAAACAAGGATTTTCAGACAATCAAATGTTAGAAAAATTTATTTTTTGAAGATTACGAGTTTTAAATTAAAGTGGTATGTTTGTGGAATTCTGGGAACTAAAACGAAAGAGTTTTGGCGCGAATTTGGTAACGGTTTTTGGCAAAAACGGGTGACGTCATGACGAATGAAAAACAAAAGCATACAAATTAAAAAATTTAATTTACTGCATTAAAAATATGCACGTAACTTCCGAAAAAAATTCGAATATTTCTGCTACATATATTTGGCTCTTCTGTCTAAAAAGTTTGCTGACCCCTGTTTTAGATAAAATGTGCAATTTGTGGCTTGCAATTCTAAAAAAGGGTTTTATTGAATTAATTAATTGAGGTAATTGATTAATGTGATTAATATTTTTTTTGCAGAATTTGTTCCCTTGAGCAAATTTCTAAGGTTCAAAGGAATGAGTTGTGTACCCAAAAGTGTTACTTTATGGGATGACAGTGGAGCAGTCACAGCATTGTAAGGCATAATTTTTGAAAATCATTTTCAAACTAAATACTGTATAAGCTTATTCATACAAGTAGTTGCAGTTTGTGTACCTCACCCTTCCTCAATTGCCTACTTAGCTTCAATAAGTAGATGGTTGAGACATGCATTAGCATTTCATACAAGCCTAATGACGATGTTCATTAATTTATTAAAAAAAGTGTTTTAAGAACATTTCAAATAATAAATACCCAGATCTGTGGGAATGTGTGTATTTCTCTCTAGAACGTGTTAGCTAGCTTTTGTTACACTTTCGTTGTTATGGTGAACCTCCACGCATGAACCACAAGGCTCACCACAGAAGTGTACATTTAAATTAGAACTGTGTGATGAAGAATATAACACCAACAGAGATGTGATGTTTTTATAACCCAGTACGAAGGTGGTGTTAAAGCTGGTGGGAACTCATATGATATAGCATTTAATCTTAATGTATTCCTCACTTTAAAAAGAAACAATAAATAAATACAATATAATTTAATACTTTTATCCAACAATATGTAATCAATCTATCATACTTCTTATTGCATAGATTAATGTAACATTTACTGTTGTTCATCTGCCACCATAACGTTTTCAATCTTTGGTAAAAATATAAATTCACTTATTTCTCGTGGATTGACAAATAATCATAGATGGTCATTAGAAACACTGAATATACATGATTTGATAATCTCTGTCCTAAATATCTTTAAATACCATTGTCATTGTCCTAAATATCTTCAATACACACCTTTGCAAGCTTGCCCAAGTAGTATAACACAAATTAAAAATATTAATTGTACTTGTAACAAATCCATGCAGCACAAAATGACATTAAGCAAAGTTTGCTTTCCATATATGTAATTGTGAAGCCGATTCTATTAACCGGAAAGTTTTTAACAATTTATCTCATTGACATTTACTTTTCCGCATGGTTGTATCAGATAATAATAAAAAATGGAAAAATAATACAACAGTATATTAAGAACATGTGCATAGTATTCCTTTATTAGAGTTGTTGATTTGATTTTATCTTTATAGTTGCATATGCTGCTTCATTGCTTTTCTGCTGTTGATGGGAACTCTGTATGATTTTTATAATCGTTATCAGCGCCATTCCCAATTTATGTATAGTAAGCTACCAAACTCAGAACAGTGTCTTACAGAACAGAATAACGAGATGAATAAAACAGAGATAATACCTGTTGAAAAAGCAGATGAATACAGTCTGAAATCTTCAATTGTTTTACCAGTTAGTAATGGAATAAAAACTGCAACAAAGAGACAAAAGGGTAATTCATTCCTTGTTCCTATAAGGTGTATAATATACAACAAATAATTAATCTATATGCGTTAATTTCAGGGATTTTTGGATCTTTCTTTTTATCATTTTCTTTGTACACCAATATCTCAAAAATACTTACATTATCTCCTGGAAAAGAGTCTCTCGGTTTCATCAATGGCATACGATTCATTAGCATGACATGGATCATACTAGGACACACATACACAATGGGCTTTAATATGTTTTTTGGTAAGAACTTTCGTAATGTATAAAAATATTGCAATTTAAATAGTATTGTAAGCTTAGGCTAATATTAGATTATTTGTGCAGAAGAAGTCTAGACTTATACAATTTACTTTCAGATAATCCTATCGTTGTTTTGGATGTAATAAAAACATTCACTTACCACATCGTATCAAATGGTCACTTGGCAACAGATACATTTTTTGTCTTAAGGTACCGACTAAAAATATACTAAATTTGTTTATCTAATATTTTAACATTATTTGAATACTGTTTTAAGATACAGAAAGTCCTCAATTTATGCAAGGGGTTATGTTTTTTAAACACTTATCATAAATTGATATCAGATTCTTCTAAAATGGCCTGATGCGGTCGTTTTCTGTGTAATTTTTTACCATTTCGTGGCTTGGCTTTCTACGAAAGGCAGAAAGTGACCTAACCAATAACCCACTCTACAAAGTACCGGTACATGGGTCATTTTTAGTAGCTTCAATCATCATCACTTTTTTGGGTTCATCTATATAGATTGTTCAAAGGATGTGGTTTGGATAGGCTTCAGATGCATGTGCTTCACCTTTAGTGAACATCTCTTCCATCTTTTACAGCGTGTTTTTTCTGAACTTGTGGAAATTGGGAAGGTTCTGTCATTCTGCTTTTGTAGCCCAGCTACCCACTTTCTGGTCTGCACCAACTCCTTGAGTAAGTTAGACAGGTTACAGGATTTTAATTCTCACTCTATTGGCCCTACTACGTTCGTATAGCTGTGTTCTACTATAATAATGCTTAATAATGCTTTACTGAGTTAGGTCAGTTGATGATTTATGGATACCAGGTCATGATGGCATTGATGGTAATAAACTGGTAGACTAAGCAGCTAAAGCAGGGCTTTTAAAGCTTTTTTTTGCATCAAGTTCCAGCTGCTGACTCACAGACCTGATGGAAAAGTCTTGTCTGTGTGATTTGGCAGACTGAGTGGGCCACAACAAGCTGTATGCCAGAAAAGACTGTGTCATGCCATACACATGACTTTATTCTCCTTTCGAAAGAAAGAGGTAATGCTGACATGACTGTAACTTGGACACACCACTTAATTCTTCTGTTAATTTCTCTTTTGTGGAAGCCTTTAGGTAGTTGGTGTGCCTCTTAAAACCACATACCTGCTTACCTCTTCTTTGTGGAGAGCTTTCACCTGGGTGTTTCATGTGTAACATCCAAGTGTTCACTCAGTATGTCCTTGTAGACTTTCTTTTAAAAGAGCCTCTATACAGATATGTCTTCCACCTATGTCTCCCACACTTTTGGAAATGCTAGGGGATCATGTCATTAAAATATGCCATATCTTCATATTTTTAAAAATGTGACTGTATGTATATTTGATCATTTAACATTCCGTAAAGTTATGTGCATTTGCGGGCTTCAAATGACAAGCTTTTGTGCAGCCGGTGTGCCCTCACAACTCTGACTCGATCTACAAACCTGCCTAAATAAGCAGAGCGGACAATGCTAGCATTTGTCCCATACAAGCCCATCTTTAGGGGGAGGCAAACAGAAGCAACCACCTAGGCCCCCATGCACGTGAATTGCCCCTACAATTCCCAGCACGTGCATGGGCCTCACATCGCAGGTCAATAGATACTGCACGTATATTCTGGATAAATGTTTAAAGTTGTCATTCCAATAATTGAATTGTAGTTTGTAGATTACTAAATAGCGATTGTAGTAATTTTTTTATATAAAAACAATTTTTAAATAAAACAGTGACAAAACAGTGACAAACATTTGTCATTCAAAAATTAGAATATAGTTACTGTTTTTTATTAAGAATCCGATAGCAGAATAGGGTGGATTATTGTTTGGCTTCCGGTATGGTGTGGTATTTTTGCATCTGTTTGTTTAGATATTTTCAGGGCCACACAAGGCTGAGTTATCCTGGGCTTTGCATTCTCCTAGGAATGGCTTTGGTCCTATATACGTTTGAATTGTGTAAGGAAAGCAGTAGTGCAAAACGTTGTCACGTGTGGTACTATCCCACAGAATTGCTTAATGGCAACATTTTCCCACATATGATGAGCATCTGGGAAAATTTCTTTAGTTCCATAATAGCCAATCAGATATATAGAGGTTGCATAAATTGAGGACTTACTGTACAAGTACAATATGCTATGCAAGTAATGACATTTTTCCAATTTCTTTCATATATCATGGATTTTCTACAACTAAATACATGCTGAAATGGCATTCCTGTATAGTGTATGCAATATACAGTACATAGTCATGTGGCAACATTTCTTTTATAGTGCACTGTTGACTGCTTATTCATTTTTAAATAAGTATGAAAAAACAAAAGGTCGAATTCCATGGTTCAATTGGTATTTTCATCGATATTGGAGGTTAGTATAATACTTTGTGAACAACTTTAAAAACATTTGCAACATAGAAATTGGTATTTTACATTGTATCGTGTATATACTGTATATAATACAGTATATATAACTGTAGATTAATTAAAAAAAGTCTTTCTATTATGTCATGTAATTCACAAGGAATAATGGTTGTCCCACAGGAACAGTTTTAAATAGCAGTCAGTCCATGCTGTGTGGGCTGGATAAACTGGCCCGAAAATGATGATGAAGTAAAATTTGAGACAATGTTTGGTCTTGTAGTAGCAGTGGCGGCTTGTGTATTGGCGCTGCAGAGCTGCAGCACCCCTATCTCCTGGGGTATAGATATGCATAATATATGTTTATTTATTTATTTATATTTGTACAGGATATTTAATACATTATCAATAATTCCCAAGCCTAATGCCAATGCATTGGCTATCTTCTCCGAGGATTCTGTTATTACCTGTTATTACCAACTAAATTACTATATGTGGAGCTCGCCTATGAGTCAGCTCTACTGAACGAAGCGTGTTTAGTTAGGCGCTCCTTTTCTGCACGTGCATGGCACAGCCGGTTTGGTAAGCAAGGGAAAGAGCTGCCCAAAAGTCAGCGTAGCAACTATTGCTACGTTATGGCTAGAAGGATCTTTTGAAAATCTGCTATAGCGTCGAGTACGCACATGCGCATGATGTAGTGCAGCAGGTTATGAGAGAGCTAGAGAAAGACAAGCTGAGGCAAGCATGGGATGAGGAGAAGGTCAAGGTCTCGTCCGTTGTTTATGCAGGTAATCCCTTATCTTATAGTATACCATCTCATCTCACTAATGACTAAAACGAATTTCTAACTAGAAAAAGTTTTGAAGCAGCACCCTCAGGAATAAAAGTTACGAGCCGCCACTGTGTAGTAGATAGGGAAATGTGCATACTGAAATTTTGTACATCAATTATTATACCGGTACTTTACACTTCCCTACCTGAAAATACATAATAAAAGAAAATCTCAAGGTGGAACAAAAACCATAAAAACCAAAAAAATTAAATAAAGTCTTACCTTGAACCAACTGACCTTGTTCTTTTCTGTTTTGTTTTTTAGTAATATTTTTGTTCAGTTTTTGTTATGGGGTTCTGTATTTCATTTGTTGGATGGTAGTGTTCTTTTTGTTGTATGAATGTTGGTGCTAGTTTTGAGATGCGTGCTGGCACGAGTTAGGGAGGGGGGATAGGAATTGTTGGTAGGTTTGAGTTAAGGCTGAGATTGAATTTATTGTTGGTTTTCGTCTTTCTGTTTAGTCTTTTCTGTTTGTGTCTTGTCTTGTTTTTGTATTCCGCATACCGTGAACAAGCCCTTATGTAATTTTTATAAAAAAAAGGGGGCAAAATGTTGGTTTATTTTCATCTTGGAGCTACCCGGTCAGTTGATTTAAGGTAGGACTTTATTTAATTTTATTGAGTTTTTTTTTCTGGTTTTTGTTCCACGTTGAGTTTTTTTTCATTATCAATTATTTTGTGACATAGAATATGATCCAGCAGTTTTCTACAATGTACAATCGCTACATAAAGAAATGAAACTTATGGAACTGATCAACAAAACTTCCAGGGTTTTTTAGTATTGTATAGCATTTGATTTCTATATGTGTCAACAATTTGTTTCCCAAATGTCTTAAAGACTTAATATTTAACTTTCATGCAGTAAATTGAAAAATTATTGAAGTTATAAATTTCCGCCAAAATTTTGAGTAGGGTAGGCCTATTGAATACGATCACGTACCAGATCACTTGGTACAAAAATGAAGACAATTTGCAATGGGTGAAAATAGATAGCTGCAGAATATTTGGTGCAAAGCTAGCTCCATCCAAAAATGGAAATAGAGGTTCTGTTTCTACGAACAGCGAAGTGCATGGAATTACCTATGGTGCAGTAATTATTTCTAATGGATTACCTGAAACAATTTATCTTGAACTTAGTGGTTAAATTGATTGTTTTATTGGCAAAAAACATTTTGTGAGGGATAGCTTTCTGTTGGAGATAAAAACTGATAAAACTTTTCGAATCATTAGCAGTTCATCCTGCACTAGTGAATATTAATTTATATGTTTCAAATCAATATATGTTTCTTTGTTGGAAGCAATTTTTGAATCATCTCTAGATTAACACCTGGATATATCTTATTCGTATATCTCATTGTAATGAAACTTGCCAAATACTTTTCTGATGGTCCCTATTGGCCTGATGGAGGTTATGGAGGGGCTTGTGACACCTCTTGGTGGTATAATGTGCTCTATATAAACAACTTTCTCAAAGTTTCCAACATGGTATGTATGAACGTATTAAATTTTGTTATTAAATTGAAACCACATAACTTAGTTCTTCGTTGTTTACAGTGTATTGGTTACACATGGTATATGGCCAATGACATGCAGTTTTTTTGGCTCAGTCCTGTAATTTTGATACCACTGGCTAAAAAGTAATGATCCAATTTATGAAGCAATGTATGAAACAAGCTTTGTTATTCAACATTATCTTAAATTTGACTTGTTTCATAGGAAGATATTGGTTGCTTTTGTAATTGCTGGGACTGTGATTCTTACTTCTCTTACATATGTTGGATCAATGATTACACATTTAGGATTGCAGATATTCATAGATGTTGCAGATCAGTGAGATCTATTGTCATAAATTTTACGCATACATTTTTTTGTAATGTTGACTTTTGATGCATACTCTCTTTCTTAATAGTAAACCGGACTTTCGCAGATATGTGGATTCTTTTGATATCATGTTCACAAAACCATGGACACGTATATCCCCATATATAATAGGGCTGATTTGTGGCTGGATATTGTATGAACGTAAAGGATGCAAACTTAAACGGGTAATTCATGAATTTAAGTTTCTTCTAGCTTATCTATGTAAAGTTTTGAATGATAGTATTCCTATACATTGTGTACGGTGCCATTATTAATTACCATGAAATAATCAAAATTTTATCATTTTTGTATTACAATTTTTTTGTCTTATTTTATCAGAATTTCAGCATAAGATGTGTGCACTTCATAATCTTTCATAAACATTGAATTTGAGAACAAAATATAATTATTTTTAAAATGGAGTTTTTCTTTTGTTTAGCATTGGGTTGTTGCAGGATGGCTTACAGCGGTTGGTGCTGCAACAACTCTCATTTTGAGTGCATTTCGTGCCCACATGACTCAACCAGCAGAGTCAACTTACCACACACTTAGTATAGTCATTTGGCCTCTGTGTGTTTGTTGGGTCATATTTGCTTGCGCAAATGATTATGGAGGTAAACATTAATTGGTTAACATAAGTTTATAACAAATTCATATTTACATTATTTATGTTTCATTTATTTATTTATTTATTGGATTTTTTTTAGGCTGCTTATGTTTCTATTGCATAAGGATAGCCTAACTGGTTCTTTTTGATAAACATTTTAATATGTAATTAAAAAAATACCTGCTTTCTATTTAACTTAATAGTTAAGTTGGAAAAGGTTTAAATTAAAAAATATACACTGCTTCCTGGTTATAATGCTGGGTATAGGGGTATGTTGTGACCAGGGTTGTCCCTAGAAGGGTGCAAGGCTCAGAGCAACTCAGTTACTGTGGAATCCCTGAAATATTCTAATTTTTATTAGAATAAAATTCATTAGAATTTAATTCTAATGTTTTGTCGCTGTTTTATTAAAAAAAATTGTTTTTATTTAAAAAGTTTATTAAAATCGCTGTTTTGGTGATTTACAAATTACATTTCAATTATTGGAATGACATGTGACGACGCATATGGTGCAGTAGGAAGATGTTCCATTGCCATTGAAACACTCAAGGTTGGCAAGCCAGTAGCACAACGAAACAAAAGATAACACAAAAAAAATTGCCGAAACCTCAGGCCGAAGGAACAGTTCTCACTGTCCACACACACTAGTATTTTCCCCTATAAATACTCACAACTAAAAGTTCAAATAAAAACAACTAATTATTCCGAAACAAGTGAAACTCAATCTTTAATAAGGGCAAGAAGAAATAAGCATTCACAAGAAATACTAAAGTTATTACAAGTAAAAGTAAAATTAAATTACCAGTTAACTTTTCTACTTTCTTATCTGTTCCTTTAACCCTTCAGCTGCACTGTGGGGTCATAATGACCCCACCTTTAGGAAAACGAAAATATTTTACAGAAATACCAATATTATATCAATGTCGTTCAGTGAATTCGTTAAAAACAATATGTATTTTATATACGAGGCTGAGAAAAGCATTTCCCATTCGTAGATTTCGAA
>JAQIWH010008326.1:0-10380 GCA_034695005.1 Cryptops parisi | reverse complement strand
ACAAATGAGAACATGATAAGCAATCGATTTGGAAATAAAAGCCTTTTTTTAGAAATTTTTTTTTGTAATACTTATTATATGTAGCAACTCACTTAAATGTGAAGCTAATATAAAGAGTATAAAAAGTGCAAACTTTGTGATTTTATAAGAATTTTATTCATTAACATTAAAAGTATTATATAAAATAGGTCAATGCAGGTTTTAGTTATTCAAAATTTTAAATGTAAACTTAGGTGAACCTAAATTTCTCATCAACAAAATCTATTTATTTAAAAAAAAACATTGCAACTAGAACTGTCAGCTTTCACATAAATTCTTAATAATAAAAATAAATTGAGTTTCACGAAAACTCACACGAATGAAGTGAAAATTAGTCTCATAGCAAGAACAAAGCCACAAAAAAAAGCTGTTGATGAAAAGACTGCAATCGTTATTGCTGGTGTCTTTGAATTGGTCATTGCGTCCATCGGTGTTGCACGAGACGTTACAAGCGTTCGCACCATGTAAGACATAACTCTTTACAAGTATTTATTTCAATGAAGCTGCAAACGTAGCTTTATTACCTTTCTTACAACTCCGTAGTTCACTTCTGCCGTGGTGTTGACACAAAATTTGGAATCACTGTTGGATTGAGTAGCGTCCGATAGGTTGTCGATGCAAATTCCACTCTTATACTTATTACACTTTACGCATTTCAAGACATATTTACAATATCTTAATCACACTAATACAGTATTTGAAAACAAGATTGCTTCTTTAACAAATCAAAAAATCTGACTGCGCATAAACTAAGACATATAGCGTCCGTCATAGTAGTTTTTAATTGACGGCATATAGCCAGTGTTACTTGAGAGACTAAGACGAATCCATAGACATTTTATTCATAAAAATTTGCCAAGCCGTTTAGCCTATAGGAGAGTATTAAGAAGAATGAATATATTACCGTATTATGGCAGATTAGGGTTGCCACCGGCCATTTAAAAGACAACATACTATTTTAACAATTTGTCCTTTGTCTTTTACCAAAGTGATATTGGGCGCAAAATGTCTTTTATATCAAAAAACGGATAGATTTCTCCCAAAAGTACTGGAATTCCAGAAACATTAGCTAGCAAACTTAGCATACATACATATATACATATATACAAACATAAAAACAAACAAACAAACAAACAAACAAACAAACCGAAAAACATAATCCTCCTTCTTTGCAGTCGGTTAATAAAGAAGTTCGCAATGGCTAGTTTTTCACTTTTATTTCAAGAAAAAATATTTATTTGAGACGAACATAACTAAATATCGTGAAAAATTACATGCGTTTGAAAGTGCTTAGTAGTCTAATAAAGATACATATAATCATTTTCTTTAGTACGTTTTTTTCTAAAATGACATAAATGACATGAACGAAAAGATTAGAATTTTCTCACTTTGGACGCTCTGAAATAAATCCTGATATATTAAAGACGATTACCGGTCAGTTGCTCGTGAACAATTGCTCGCCGTACAATTCTTCGCGTACAATAGATAGCCAGACCTATTGCTCGCGGAACAATTGCTCGCGGTAAAAATGCTCGCGGGGACAAAGGTCAACGGACAGGGTCATACAGGTCATCCGTTGCGGGTCATGGTCATTCGTTTCCTAACCTAACCTAACCTATAGGTAACCTAACCTTAGGTTAGGTTAGGCTTATAACCTAACCTAACCTAATATAACTTTCAGTTGTGTCACACTTATTGAATAAATTTGATTTAAAATTTATTCACTTCTTTTTGATGATAAATATCAATTTTTTGGCGATCAATTGACCCGCGAGCAAAGGTTCGCAAACAATTGTCTGCGAGCAATTGTTCGCGAGCAATTACCCAGACACCATTAAGGACGCCTTTGAAAACTCTTGATATACTAATATCGCCGTGAGTCGAAACAGAATCACGTATGTAAGCTTTAGTGCTGGTTTCTTTGCGTTCCCCGTTACATCCATCGGTGTTGCATGAGACGCTACACATTTTGACATTTTGAGTCTCTTGACAACCTGTTGGAATTTCAACAAAATTGCAACCACGTCTTTCTAGCACTGTAGGTGGGAGATGTTGTTTATTAAACAACATCACGCTTTTCTCAATCGTCAGGCTTTTAAAGCAGTATCTGCTACCAATAGAGCATTGAGTGGCATCCGGTATCTTGTCGATGCAGGTATTCTGATTATTTCCACTTCGAAGAGCAGACGCTGAAGGAAAATCGCTACACTGTGCGCATTTCAGACTCTCGGATCGACCAGGAAACAACGTCACCAAGGCTACGCAAAACACAGTTCGCAACTGAAGTTGCTTCCCCATGTTTATTGTCCGATTGCGTAGAAAATTTTGTCAAAAGAAACTGAGATGTACGAGATTGCAAAACGAATGAATATAATGCAAACATCCGTGAATAAACACTTATCGTCTACACTCTACACAGTGGTTTTTAACTTTTTTTTTTTACCACGGACCCTCTTTGAATATCTTTTTATTATTATTATTATCTTTAATTGCATCCCAAGGACATAACTTCAGTAAATATGTACAAAATAAAACCAAACACAACAAATATTTCAAAATGTCACAACAAAACGATGTCGCACAACTTTTGTTGTTACGGACCCCCAAAATATATTCTGGCTTACGAAAACGGCTGGGCATTTTACTTGTATGATTTCTTTCTAATTTCAATATAAAAGTTTATAAGTCATAACATTTATTCAATCCTTTGCGAATCCCTTGTAAGGACATCCTGGACTCTTGGGGGTTTGCGGACTACAGGTTAAGAACCAATGGTCTACAAGATTCAATGAACGTTGGTTTTGTTAGTTAATTAGTTATTTAGGTTTTTAGAGGCGCACCAACTGCCAGGAGCCTTGTTATATGGCGCCCACTGGTTTTGTAATCTTATTCTTGAACAATCCGGAGAATGACAAAAAACTTTCTCACTCTAATACTTCGTTTCTTGAATTGAGCTGTTATCAGCGAAAGAATAGGAAATGGTCAGGATTTTTTGTTGTTTTCTGTTATGCGTGTGCAAGTATATAATGTCACGTCCCGGTCCCGGATGAAGATTAGTGAGTTCTACGTGATGTCGTTTCCTTTAGTTATGAAAGTTGATACAGTACATATCGGATTTATTTTTGCCTTTGAAGTCATACCTTGTTTTAATAGAAATCTTATTTATCAGTTGAAATTACCGATCATTTAAGATAACTGCATGTCGTACAAGAGATAATTCCATTTCTCTTAATCTTTTGTGTATATTATACCATATTGATATAAACGATTTATGAAATTAAAACAGTTCTAACGCTAGTTGAAAATAAAATTCTACAATTAAATTAGCATAAAAAATTGCACAATTTGGAATTTTGTAACAATTTTATTTAATAGCACTAAAATTATTATATTAAATAAATCAATTCAGGTTTTATTTATTCAAGATTTCATAGGTAAACTATTTTGGGAAACCTAAATTTTCACCAACAAAATTTGTAGGCCTATATTTAAAAAAGCCCTTGGAAAGACTAGAAATGTCAGTTTTGACAAAAATTCTTGATAATAATAATAATAAATAAAGTTCCTCGGAAATTCACATACTGTAAATGAAGTAAAAATCAGTCGCATAGCAAGAACAAAGTCACTTAAAACCGTGGGCTACTTACCTGGTGGGAAGTTATTCGAAATAAGATTTTGTTAGAAAACGTGTAAGGAGTAGCGTCGATTTTGATTTATATAATAAGTGGATTTCTACACGTGATATTGTTTTTGTCGCTGTTCTTGAAAGTCCATACGTAGCCGGATTCATTGTTTGTTCCTGATTTAAATTTATGTTAAAAAAAGTTATACAAAGAACGAAATTTCCGTTTTTCTAGAATTTCTAAACTCTGAATCATACAAAGATTTTACTCGCAGTTCACGGAAATGCCGACATTTATATTTTATCAGCAATAACATTTACGATATTTTTTCTGATTGGACAGATTAAGTACGCATGTTTGTCGAAATAAATCAAGTTTCAATACATCAGATCATTGTTGAATAAACCAAATATATTCTGAAAACAGTTGAATTAAAAACGTGTAAATCATTGGCGGCCATTGTAGATATAATCCTTTTTTTAGAGATTAATTAATAAATTGACTAAGTTCATCAATAAATTTTCAACATTAATGGACAGGTACAAACTGGAACAATTATTATTATTATCCCATAACGTATGGGGTAACTTTCGGTCAACTTGTCACTTTGTTCTTAAATAAAATGGTTTTGAACTTGAAGTTAGTTTTAACGTTAAAAGAGAAAAGTGTGAAGATTCAATTTCGAATAGAAATATAAGTTCGATCAATATTTCTAGTAATTAATTTACTAACACTAAAATCCGTTGTACACGTTGACTTTGAAAAAGACTTTAGTTAATTAAAAAAAATGGTGTTCCTGAATATTGATAAACTGTGAAATTAACTACAGGTAATAAAATCGATTTGTTTAAAATAGGAACAGTGTAAATGAATAAAACAATAAATGGAATATCTCCTTATAATTTTTCAGTATGACAAATGAAGTTGTTAAACTTTACATACATTTTTATTTCAAAATTATTCTCATGGGAAGAATAAACAGAACATTAACGTTGCAAAAATCACTGCTGTTACTGCACTACTGTTACTTTTGCTACCAGTGGTAGTACGCTGGGCTCATTTCAAGACTTATTTACAATATATTAATAACACTAATACAGTATTTGAAAACAAGATTGCTTATTTAACAAATCAAAAAACCCGACTGCGCATAAACTAAGGTATGTAGCGTCCGTCATAGTAGTTTTTAATGGACGGCATCCAGTGTCACTCAAGAGACTAAGACGAATCCATAGACATTTTATTCATCAAAATTCACCAAGTCGTTTAACGTATAGGAGGTTACTAAGAAGAATGAATATATCTCTCCCTATATTATGTTGCACTGAAGGACTTACCACTATAATTCCACGCACAAAGCCCGTGAAAAAGCAGTTTCCAGTTGTTGCCTTAATTCCACGCACAAAGCCCGTGAAAAAACAGTTTCGGGTTGCTGCCTTATTTCCACGCACAAAGCCCGTGAAAAGCAGTTTCCGGTTGTTGCCTTAATTCCACGCACAAAACCCGTGAAAAAACAGTTTCCGCTTTTGCCGATGAAGTATAGTGTAGCCGTCCAGTATTCAATTTTTGAGGATGACATAGACAATACAATAACTAACTCAATAGCAAGCAAAGCGAGCGGGTTCCCCTCGTTACTGTATTATGGCCGATTATGGTTGCCACCGGCCCTGTAAAGGACAACATACTATTTCAACAATTTGTTTTCTGTTATTTACTAAAGTGATATAGGGCACAAAATGTCCTTTATTTCAAAAAACGGATACGGAGATTTCTTCCAAAAATACTGGCATTCCAGAAACATTAACTAGCAAACTTAGCATACATACATACATACATGCATGCATACATACAAACAAACAAAGAAACAAACAAACAAACATACATACAAACAAACAAACAAACCGAGAAACATAACCCTCCTTCTTCGCAGTTGGTTAATAAAGAAGTTCGCAATGGCTGGTTTTTCACCTTTTTTTTTCAAAAAAAAATATTTATTTGAAATGGACATAACTAAATATCGTGGATAATTACATGCGTTTGAAAGTGCTTAGTTGTCTAATAAAGATACATATAATCATTTTCTTTAGTACGTTTTTTTCTAAAATGACATAAATGACATAAACGAAAAGATTAGGATTTTCTCACTTTGGACGCTTTGAAATAAATCCTGATATATTGAAGACTCATTTGAAAACTCCTGATATAGGCCTACCAATATCGCCGTGAGTCGAAACAGAATTACGTTTGTAAGCTTTAGTGATGGTTTCTTTGCGTTCCCCGTTACATCCATCGGTGTTGCACGAGACGCTACACATTCTGACATTTTGAGTCCCTTGACAACGTGTTGGAGTTTCAACAGAACTGCAACCACGTTTTTCTCGAATTATAGGTGGAATATATGGTATAATCACAATCGCCAGGCTTTTAAAGCAGTATCTGCTACCAATAGGACATTGAGTGGCATCCGGTATCTTGTCGATGCAGTATGCGGTATTTTGTTGATCATTCCCACTTTGATCGGACGTTTGATCGGACGTATCGGACGTATCGGACGTTGGAGGCCAAACCGAACACTGTGCGCATTTCAGACTCTCGGCTCGACCAGGAAACAACGTCACCAAGGCTATGCAAAACACAGTTCGCAACTGAAGTTGTTTCCCCATGTTTGTTGTCCGATTGCGTAGGAAATTCTGTTAAACGAAACCGAGATGTCCGAGATTGCAAAACAAGTGAATATAATGCAAACATCCGTGAATAATCACTTATCGTTTACACAGTGGTTTTTAACTTTTTTTTTATATACCACTGACCCCCTTTGAATATCTTTTTTTTATTATTAACTTTAATTGCATCCCAAGGAGACATAACTTCAGTAAGTATGTACAAAATAATATCAAACACGACAAATATTTCAAAATTTCACAACAAAACGATGTCACAAAACTTTTGTTGTTACGGACCCCCAAAATTTATTTTGGTTTACGAAAACGGTTGGGCATTTTATTTGTATGATTGTTTTCTAATTTTTATATGAAAGTTTATTTATAAGTCATAACATTTTTTCAATCCTTTGCGGACCCCTTGTAAGAACATCCTGGACTATTGGGGGTTAGCGGACAACAGGTTAAGAACCAATGGTCTACAAGAATCAATGAACGCTTGTTTTGTAATTGTATTCTTAAACAATTCGGAGAATGACAAAAAACTTTCTCACTCTGATACTTCGTTTCTTGAATTGAGTTGTTATCAGCGAAGGAATAGGAAATGGTCAGGATTTTCTGTTGTTTTCTGTTATGCGTGTGCAAGTATATTATGTCACGTCCCGGTCCCGGATGAATATAAGTGAGTTCTACGTGATGTTGTTTCCTTTAGTTCTGAAAGTCAATACAGTACATATTGGATTGATTGTTGTTTTTTTTTAATTCATCAAAAATTGTTTATTCGAAGTCATACCTTGTTTTAATAGAAATCTTATTTATCAGTTGAAATTACCAATCATTTAAGATGATTGCATGGCGTACAAGAAATAATCCCATTTCTCTTAATTTTGTGTGTATATTTTATCATAATGATATAAACGATTTATGAAATTAAAACGATTCTAACGTTAGTGGAGAATAAAATTTTACAACTAAATTAGCATAAAAAAATTGCACAATTTGTGATTTTGTAATTATTTCATTTAATAGCACTAAAATTATTATATTAAATAAATCAATTCAGGTTTCAGTTATTTAAGATTTTAAAGGTGAACTTTATTGGGAAACCTAAATTTTCATTAACAAAATTTGTAGGCTTATATTTAAAAAAAACATTGGCAAGACTAGAAATGTCAGTTTTGACAAATGTTCTTGATAAAAATAATAATAATAATAAATAAAGTTCCTCGGAAATTGACATACTGTAAATGAAGTAAAAATTAGTCGCATAGCAAGAACAAAGCCACTTAAAACCGTGGGCTACTTACCTGGTGGAAAGTTACTCGAAATAAGTATTTGTTAGAAAACGTGTAAAGAGTGGCGTCGATTTTGATTTATATAATAAGTGAATTTCCACACGTGATATTGTTTTTGTCGCTGTTCTTGAAAGTCCACACGTAGCCGGATTCATTGTTTGTTCCCGTTTAAATTTATGTTAAAAATAAGTTATACGAAAAACAAAAATTCAGTTTTTCTAGAATTTCCAAACGCTGAATTTTACAAAGATTTTACTCGCAGTTCACGGAAATGTCGGCTCTCCGACATTTACATTTTATCAGCAATAACATTTACGGTATTTATTCTGATTGGGCAGATTAGGTACGCATGTTTGTCAACATAAATCAGGTTTCAATACATTAGATCATTTTTGAAAAAATTAAATATATTCCGAAAACAGTTGAATTAAAAACGTGTAAATCATTGGCGGCCACTGTAGATGTGATACTTTTTTTCGACATTACAGTAGAGTGTCAATAATCCGGATTATTTGGGACCGGACCCTATCCGGATTATCAAAAAGTCCGGATTTTCAAACAGAACTAAAAAGGCCGTTTTATGCTTTAAACATATGTATGTATTGTATATGTATGTAGAAACTTAGCTAAAACTGTGAATAATTCACTTTAGTATGTACTATGTAGTTACAGTACATAATTACAGCAAATAAATATAACCATCAATTCATACTGTATGAACTTATTACGTAGTACATACTGCACTTTAATGAAACATCATATGTATGTACATTTACATATGACTGTATACTGTACGGACAGACTATTCATTTTGCTGTACAGTATGTATTTTTTTTCTGCCTGATGTGAATCCGGATTATCGACGGTCCGGATTTTTGACGTCCGTCTTATTGACGCTCCACTGTAATTAATAAATTGACTAAGTTCATTAATAAATTTTCAACATTAATGGACAGGCAGAAACTGGACTAACTATTATTATTACCCCATAACGTATAGGCTAACTCTCGGCCAACTTGTCATTTTGTTCTTAAATAAAATGTTTTTGAAATTGGAATTAGTTTTAACGTTAAAAGAGAACAGTGTGAAGATTCAATTTAGAATAGAAATATAAGTTCGATCAATATTTCTAGTAATTAATTTAATAACACTAAAAACCGTTGTATACGTTGACTATATAAGAGAGTTTAGTTAATTAAAAAAGTAAAAAGTGTTACTGAATATTGATAAACTGTGAAATTAACTACAGGTAACAAAGTCGATTCGTTTAAAAATAGGGACAGTGTAAATGAATAAAACAATGAATGGAACATCTCCTTATAATTTTTCAGTATGACAAATGAAGTTGTTAAAATTTACATACATTGTTATTTCAAAATTAGTCTCATGGGAAGAATAAACAGAACATTAACGTTGCAGAAATCACTAATGTTATTTCTGCTAATAGTGGTATTATTCTGGGCTTTTTTGGGATCATTGCATTCTTCGATGTCGCAAGAAAAGCAATGCGTGCCAAAATGTCCGTAGCCCTTGCTTTCTTCAGTGGAACTGCAATAACGATGTACAGATGAATCCGAAATGTCGTTTATCTCCGTCGTTTCCAAAGTTGTGACACAATATGTGCTTCCACTGTCGCATTGAGTAGCATCCGGTATCTCGGTGATGCAGTACGTATAATCAAAGTTCGAGCACTGTACGCATTTCACATTTTTGACTCGACCAGAAAACAACGCCACCAAGGCCATGTAAAACACAGTCAGCAACTGAAGTTGTTTTCCCACATTTTTGGCCGATTACGCAAGAAATTCTGGAAAGCAAAAGTCAGATATACGAGATTATAGAAAAATTTGAATTTATTGTCGTCTGCAAGATTCAATTGACAAGTGTTTTGAAATTGCATTCCTCAATGAATATGCCGGAGAATGACAAAATAAACTCACTCACCTTGATTGATAGTTTCTTAATTTGAGTTGATGTTATAAAATAAGTGGTCAGGATTTCTTTTCTTTTCTGCCGATACACTACGTATTTGATATTTATTGGTTGAACTAGACCTCCAACAACTAGAGGCTTGTAAACTTTACAGCATGCTATAAAAAAAAAAAACTAGTGGAACAACAATTACAATGCATGGCTTCAATTAAGAACCAGAAAAGCTAGAAAAAAGCTTGTTTCTAGTGAACTTGCTTAATACAAAAAAAGATGCAATGTTATAACAAATTGAACATCAAGGAAATATCAAAATATTTATGGTAACAACAAAGGAATAAAAAAAAAGTTGAGTGCACAAGTAGTAGGAACCGAAATAAAGCACAACAGTTGATTACACCAATTATACATTATGAAAAAACCTAGGAGCAACTTATTTACAATAATAGTTTTAAAGGTAAACTTGGATCTATTGCGATCATCAAAGAACAACATATTCCAGACTTTTAAACCTCTGATCATCCCGAGACGTTGTGCATATGTAGAAGATAATCGCGGTATCAAATAGCCTGAGAACCTAGTGTTAGACATAGATTGAACAAGGTAACCATCAAACAATTCCATGATAGGTTTCGGCAACAGCCCATGATGATGTTTATGAAAAATATCAATGGCATAAAAAAGTGAAATTTGGAAAATGGTTAATAAACCCAAGACACCATATAGTCACGAGGAACACTATCCCTGGCATTCCTACATAAGGGCCCCGCGGTGGCCTAGTGGTTAGGGTATCCACCTCCGGTACTCTAGTTGGTGAGTTCGCCTCCCACTCGT
>JAQIWH010008325.1:0-10381 GCA_034695005.1 Cryptops parisi | reverse complement strand
TTCAACATAAAAATTAGTTTTCAGAAATAATTTGTTTTATAGGTTTATCTTCATTAACATAAGCTTTGCATCTTGTCATCAATAGCTGTGGTCACTTCACTGATGATGTTTGCTTGTCGGACATTAATATACATGGCATACATGGACTGTTGGATCATGATGGCAGGATGCCCGATTACTGGTAGGTCTACACTGGCTGGGAGCATTGCGATTGGTTTCTATCCTCGATGCTCTCTGGACCAAAACTGGAGACTTCAGCTTGTGGTATCAGCATCATTACCCGGTACATTTCTAAAAATTTAAAATAACAGATTAAATGAATAAAATGCTTAAAAAACACCAGACATTAGCATTAAAATGTGTGTAACAATATTTATGACACACATATAAATAAGAGAAAAAACAGGATATGTATGGTAGGCTAGGTTTTATAGTCTAATAAGGTAAGTAAGGAAGATTTTCTACAAACATGAAATTATAATGAAAGATAGGTAAGTTTAAAGATAAAAATGAAAGCTTTTGTGTTTTATGCTAACAGTGGAGATGCAATTCATCACTGCAATACATTACAAATGCAATATATAAATATTCTTCACAAATGATGGGAAGGTGCTTAGCCTACTTAATATACAATATAATTTTAATACACTACACAAGGTAAGGTTAGGAATTCCTGCTTTATGAGAGAGAGAAGATTATAGTAAAGGTGAGAACTATCTGTAATTTTAAATCAAATACAATCAGCCAGAAATCACTTCTTCTTGGCTAGATAAACGTTTTCCATATCGAGTGTTACATGTTTGGGACAATCTTCCTTTATATGTTCGAAAATTATCTAAGATGGACGATGAGCATTTTAAAACACAGTGTAAAGTTTTTAACAACGTTTTATTTAGGCATGTAATTTTTTCTTATTGATTTGTTGGTTGTTTGTTTGTATTGTAGTGGAACCAAGTACTGTAATAAATAATAATAATAATAATAATAAATTATTTCAGTCAGTCATCGTTATGGCTATTGAGTCAACCTCTAGGAATGGACCTAAGCACCAAGCAGATTGATCCTTATCAGAAATCTACGGCTTAGGTGGAATATTGGACCATTTACCATCCTACAACTTTATGTGATAGAAGTCATGCTAACTAGGGCTACAGCAGAGACACGTTATAATACAGGCAAAATAGGCATTTGCCTAGGGCCCGCAAATTCATTTTTTAATTAAAAAAATCCATTATTTCAAAAGTTAACAATTTACAAGGAAAGAGCCTTTGTGAAATGCATTTTATGTAAAAGAGGTGAAGATAACAAATATGCATGGTAAAGTTGAATTTGCAATAGATCTGAATGCATTTAAATTTGATTTACCACATACGTTGAAATGTTTTGAATATTTTTGTTGTCCCTTGAACAGTTTTGCAAAATGGAACTCTATGCCATACTGAATAAGAAAACAAATCAGTAATAGTCGTATGAATATTAAAACAAAACAAATTAAGAATCTGATATATTTCGATTTCTAAGTATTTATATTTGATTCTTAAAATTGTCCTTTATGTATATTATCCTATCAATTCTATTAATACTGCTTGTAATTTTGTTTCATGATTGATTCTATGTGGTATTTTGTTTTTTTGTTTTTTTCAAGGAGTATTGTTTTCCCTTTTTTATATTTCATTGTTTGTTTTGTATTGTATTACTGAAGGAAAAAGCTTTTTCTTTGATGATTTTTTGGTCCCAACTAGGACTAAATAAAATTAATAACAATTGATAACTAGCAAAAAGCCAGGTTTTGAATGGACTGGCACTGACAGCTTAACTCCTATACCCACACACATTATAAATGATGTATCCTAGCACAATCCTTAGTGCTAGCGCAATCTGTATATTAAAAATGAATCGATAGCCTTTCTCCTCTAGCGCAATGCGCTTACACACTGTATGTTAAAAAATGCAAAATAAAAAACAATTATTTTACTTGGTTTTTCAATTATTTATAAAAAATATTGAGAATATTGAGATTCGGCCAATCTATCTATTTATGTAAGTGTAAAATTTCCATTTCCAATTTCCATTCCTACACATTATAGTTTTTGCCTAAAGCGGAGGACAAAAGAAAAGGAAAATGTTGATCTTGGTACCACTGGAATTAAAGATGGATTCGCTTCGCTTGTCCATAATAATAATATGCATTACTAACTTAAATATAGCATTGGTACACATACCGATGACTAAAAGAAACACCACCTAGGTTGTTAATTGCTTGCTATAGGTAACTTCACAACTTTATGAATGTAAACAATTCAACAAGTCTGGGGGCATGGTTATATAACACCATTAGATGAACACTGATCTTACTACCTGACATGATTCCACAATTCCTAAAAGTAAAACTCTTTACAAAATTATCTTTATCGTGCTTTTGATTTTTAATGTTTAAAAAAATATACGTTAACAATTACGTCTTTGCAACTCACTCACTCATTCACAAGTGAACCTAATATAAAGCGTATTAAAAGTTTCATTACATGTCCTCTATCATCTCCTAAAATTAGGAATAGTTATTCTGAATCACTCTATAATAAATCTTGCTATGGTATGATAATGTTACAAAGATCTTTACACGAAATAAATGAAAAATAAGATTTTTCAAATAGCCGGGATATGTCAATTAGGTTAAAATAGACTGGGATCCCGGAATCTCAAGATCCTGGGAGAGAAACCCTAAACCCTATATACATGATTTCAACTTCAATTGATGGCTTGAATATAAGTGGCAAAATTGAACTATTAGTTGACAACTATTTTTTGTTGAGAACAAGAACAGAGCCAATACTACGTTCCATGAATTTGTGGGAAACAGTAATCGAACAAGTGAACCACCAAGAGGTGTAGAAGACAGTGTCAGTTTTTATGCTGATGAAACGAAATGGACAAATTTGAAAAACATGAACTCGGTGGCATATGGTGTACTCATTAGAGTGATGGGAAACGAGCAAGTTTTGAAGTATAGTAGAGTGAAAAATGCGAAAACCCTGACAGGATCGAACAGGAAATGATAGAAAAGTCAAAAGAAATGCAGATGAAGACACCTGTTATTATGATACCTTGAGAGAAACAGAAAGACTTGATTTAGTACATGGACTAGAACTGAACAAGAAAGAAACTTCTATTTGTGAGCTTGTATTAGAGGAAAAATGACAGAAGGAAGACACAAACTGCTTAAAGGTAGACAATCGAGTGTCATCATGGAATTATGGCATGTTGATGTGGTAGGACCCATCACACCAACTTCACTAGGAGAAGCAAGATATTTTGCTACCATAGTTGACGATTGGAGCCGAGCCGAAGATTGTTTGTCTGTGTACTGAACGAAAAGGATGACAGTGAAAGAATGATTAATCTAATAATTATAAAAACCTGATCAAAAAGAAATTATGTCATAATAAAACGTTACAACAGCATAGAATTTGTGTTGAAAGAACTAAAGACGTGGGAAAAAGATAAAAGAATCAAGCATGAATAGCTTATACAACCCCTAGAAGAAAGTATGGAATCACTACACGAAACTAGCACAATAGTAACTTTGACCAGCTATAAAAGCGATTTGCATTCTAGTTAGACAAAAATGAATAATTGCCACAATGTAGAGCACCCTTTTGTTGTATAAATACATATTGGCAATAAACAAGATTTAAACGAGACAAAATACTCGTCGTAAGAACACTTGATGCAAACACTATGCTAGAAAAAGTATGGAATCACTTCAGTTGCAGGAAAAAAGTATAGAATTACTACACATTATCTGCAAAATATGCCATGTAATTGTGCTGTATTTTGTCTGATGTTTCTTCCTCTAATAAACTATTCCGGGATTACATTGTTATTATGCACAAATTTGAGTTTCTTGTTTACGTTCGTGTAATGCCAGATGAAAACGATACAATGTCATCCGATTTGGTTGGATGAACGACCTGTCGTCACTAGATGATACCATGACCATCCGATAATGATCCAGCATTCATCCGACTTAATCGAATGACATCGTAACGTTTACATTCGGCCCTTATGGCACTTGCATCCTTGCTTGGGCTAAGCATGACGCCCGTGAAAGAACTGAATGAGACCGCTATTAAGGCATTGAAGAGTGGCAAATCGCAAAGAAATGTTGCAAACATCATGGCTTGTTTGTAATTTGCTGTAAGTAAAGTGTAAACAAGTTGGCAACACGCGAAATCTCTAAAAAGTCAACTCGTAGAAAAAACCACGTGTCGATGAATTGCGCGCTAATTTAAAAAAAAATCACCAAGAATTTTAAGCCACTAAATTTCCAGTCTAGCATGCATATTCGGCAAAAAGTCCAGGACGTTGATGTGTCCTGAAGAGCACTTAACAGTGTTCTTCAAATCGCATCAACACTGGGTTAGAACTAGGGTAGCATCTAGTCGCCTTCAAAAACTTTCGTTCTTGATGAATGAAAGCATTCTTGGTAATGCTTTCACAGTAATTCTTCTTGCTGTCTGTAATTATGCTGGTGTGTAATTAGGTTGACATTCTGGACTTCAGATCAGTTTGGAGATATCGTCTTTTAAGATGACAATGCTTTGTGTCACTGTTGTGTCCGGGAATTTATCCAGCAATTCAGTGGCTGCCTAACAGCCCAAGCATGAATCCAATGCCACTGTTTGGTGAAAATTGAAAACAGATGTGGTTGAGAAACAGCCTACAACCAAGAAAAAGTTGAAGGAAGGATGCCACCAAACGATGCTGGATGCACATTGAAGATGGTCGCCATAATTTAATTATACCCTTGCCACAAAATAAATTAGGACATTTTTTAAGAACAAAGGTTGTCCTACAATGAATTGAGTTACTGCATTCAAACGTTGTGTTTACCTTGTGTAAACATACTCTACCGTTATGTGATTCCATACTTTTTTCTGCAACTGAAGTGATTCCATACTTTTTTCCATCATAAAGTTTGCGCCAAGCATTCTTACAACGAGCATTTTGTACATTCTGTTTATATTATACTATAACGATATATTTACGTATATGTGTAAATACAGATGTTATATAAAGAAGTAATCAACGTTTTTATTTTATTCGTTACATTGCACAAATATCAAATCATGTTTCATAGCAAACATTAAAAAACGTTAACTAAAAAAAACTAAATAACGAACTGTTATTTATCAACTTTTTAAGAATTGAATAATTTACATTCTCGTCTGAACTAGAACTAACTACTAATTAGTATTACAATCCTAGGAGATAATCTTTTAAACACTTTCCTTCCTCGATTGTTACATAAGGCGCTAGTTTCAAATGCCAGTAGTGATTAAGCACAATAATCCAAAGGTAATGCTGAAAAGAAAAAAAATAATGATTATATACAGGGTGTAATATGTTATTACATTATTTTTGGTGTCAATTTCTCTTACCTGAAATACTACGAATAGTGCTGGGATCACTCCTAACCACCACATTGAATTTCCCTGTTTAAAATAAAATAGTGTGTGTTTTTTTTTAATTTTTGTTTTATATAAAACAAATGGTAAAATTTACCTTGTAGTCGAAAGGTGTTAGCGGTGGTAGCAAAGTCAGCATGCAACCAACCACTTGGGCAGCTATAACCAGCGAATACATTACTATCCATGCTTTGAACCAAGCTTTCTCTTCCTAAAAATAAAGCATTTATAATACTGTTTTTATGACGTGCATGTTTTTTTTACAAGTATCTACATAAATATACTATGTATATAGACACTATACAAGGTGTCCCAACCAAGTCTTGCCAATTTTATACTCGAAAAGCTAACACAGTATAATGAAAATTCTGAGTTTTGGATATACAGTAATAGCATCGGGGGAGGGGGTCTTTCAAATGGTGCTGTTTTTATTCACTCTGAAATTGATTTTCAAAAATAATATTGTCAGAATCGACCGTGGTTTCATTTATTTCCAATAATGCGATTGCAACACAAAGATAATGCAGCAGCTTCACTGCATAGAAAAAGTTGTATGCAGTGAAGCTACTGCGTTACCATAGTGTGTTATAATCGCAATTATTGGACAATTTATCTTTTCCAGTTAGATTGAACAGGAATGAAACAAAGACACCCCCTCCAGATGCTTTTATATTCAAAACTCCATTTTCATCATATTGGCTTTTCGAGTATAAAAATTGGTAAACCTTGGCTGGGACACCCTGTGTAATAAATAACAATACCGTTTGGATTCCTTTAATCAAGCAAATTAAACACGTTCCACAATATATTCCTAGAACCATTAAATAGATACCATATTCTCTTAAATATTGATATTTTACATCATAAGCTGATAATCCAAAACAAATGAGAGATGCTGTGATTAGTTCTAAAGTTGCAATCTGCAATAAGTAAATAAATAAAATTAAATTGCTTTCTTTCATAGTTTACACTAAAAGATTGTGAAACTTTTACTTTTTAATTAAGTTGGGTGGAATAACGGTGTAACAAAAAAAATGTAGTTTTTAGAATAAAAACAAAAACTCTTGGCACCTTCAAATTATTTAAATTTTTCCCGTTTTCTCCTGCATCATAAAACCCTGTTCCATGTTTATCATCCTCATCTCATCATCATTTCTGTATTTCTAATTCCAATAAAGTCTGAGGGTCAAATGACAGCTGTAAAGCCAGTCGGTACCCACCTACCTTTAAATTTAAGAAATTCCTGTCAACTGTATATTTAAGCCGACTAAAGGGAAATAACCAATATTTTTTATATTTTGAGGAAATTGAGAAAATAGAATTAAGCATTTGATCCTATGCTTAGTCATAGGATATTTTCACTTTACATGACTTTTACGCGAAAAACTAACGTTAGTTTTTATTGTCAATGAAATATCGAGTGGGTGTCTGTTATGTTAGACCAATAATAACCAAACAAGAAAATTTGTAGTTAGTTTTCTTTGGTTTCATACTGCTTATTTATACAAAGAAAATGAACAGGTTTTGCAAAAAATCTATTAACTTCAATTGACAGGCCTCAAGTTACAAGCTGATTTAATAATGCAATTGCGCCGTTATTCCGAATATCGTGCTAATTTATAAATGCACTTACGCCGTTTTTTCAAAGATCAGTTTTTTCCATTGTTTTGGAAGTGAAACAAGTGAGTGAAACAAGCAGGAAGTGAAGCGACAAAAACAAAGAACTCACAAAATATTTCAGATTTACAATAGTCGCGTTCCATATTCTTGCTCCAAAAAGTGCAAATTATAGGCAACCCGTTGTCTTTATGCTATAGACTGGTCTAAAACGATTCAATATACCCATTTTAACGAATAACAACGTAAGTGGATTTACGCCGTTTTCTTACTGCCGTTTTCTTACCCAAACTCTTTCCAATTGTAAGTTCTCGATTATAATTACACTTTATAATATACTATGTATGTACAATGTACAGTGCATTACTATGTATGCACTGTATGTTTGTTAGGGTGGATTTTATAATGAAGGAAACAGCAAAAGTGTTATATTGAGTCGGGACATCAGCCTATCTTGTTTTGTTCTAAGTTCAGATTTTTAACGCGTTTTTCCTCAAAATTTAAAAAAGTTCACTTAACGCCAGGCTCTTCAATTCTATACGAGATGTTATTCCATACTTTGACATAAGAGCGTAGGCTAGCTTGTATATACTGTACTATATACTTTGCCGGTGACGTACATGAAGGGCTTAATGAGATACTGGAATGAGCCTTAGTACGAACTATCTACCAACAAAATTATAAACTATTCTACGCGTACCAATGATGTACCTAGAAGTTGGTAATTGATAGTTTGTGTACAATACTCACTAAATTCACGACAACAGCCACTTTGACTCCATGTTTTATGGAATAGCAACAGCAAAAGTAGGATACCCAACACTTTTTATTGGGTATGCTGATGACTGTATATTTCATTTCTTGCTACAATGTGAATGAATGATCGAATCTATCTACGTTGTAGGCTTAAATGAGTGACTTAATGTGTCACCCAAATACGGTGTCACCAAGTGCCACTGTCACGTGAACGGGATTCCGGATTTCGTTGTTTGGCTGACGAACAACGTATGCATTTTCGCTCGTCGACTGGTGTTATGACAACGCACTAACGAGAAACTCATTTCACCACAAACTCGATTATCCGAATGTGTTGAAACTAAGCCTATTTCGGATAAACACAAATTTTGTGTTTATCCACATTATTTTTTAATATTTAATTTTAAATTCAACGCGTGGTTTTTTTTATACCAAGATTGTCTTAGAAATTTGAGTCATTCAATTCTTAGGTTTGTATAAGAAAATAGTTGTTTCATAAAACTCAGCACCGATAAACCTGTAAAAAAATATACATGTCAATTTTTTGGTACTTTTCCGTTTGCCGAGAGGTTGCTGACATTAGTGGCTAATACTACTTTTTTATCACTTGACAATTTGCTGTTTTTATTTAATACTCAAAATATATTGAGGATTGGTTTCACTTGGGAGGTTGTAAGTGAATTGAACGTATACTGCCATCTACAGTCGTTTATTAGAATATATTCTATAGTTAAATCCCAATGTATCGCAAACGCATAAAACGAGAACCGCATAAGTCCTTGGCATAAATAAAAAATCGCTTATATAAATCGGAAATTGCAGAAATCAAACATGGAATTAATTACTCAAAACTCGCATTAGTCAAATATCGAATTACTCAACGATCGCATAAATCGAAATCGAATAAAATCATCACCTGCATAAATCGAAACGTGCAGAAATAAAAAAAATAAAATAATTTACGCATAAATTAAATATTGCATTACTCAAAGATTGCATAATTCAAAATTCACATAAATCAAAATATGCAGAAAATGATTTTTTTTGCATTATGCATGTATTGTACATATATGTATATGACAGTATATAAAGTATTTTTAATGTACTCGTTTTTTTAACTAATCTAAACTGTTGGCAATGGGTATAGATGCCAGTTTAGCTTACTTAAAACAACAATTGTTAAAACGAACAAGTTTATTTTTAATCATAAAATTGACACATTTTTGTTTGTTTTAACTAACTTGTACTATAGACGTGTTATTTTCATACCTGTGACGGTAGGTTAAGACACATGTAGCCGATTTTGTCTATTTGGATATAAAAATATATTTATATATAATTAGAATATTTCATATTTTCTGATAAAAGGCCATTAAAAATTTTCTAGCGGAAGTTTTGGGTATTCCACTATATCAGTTTATTGATCTGCGAGAATTTGTTATTCTTTGTATTTTTACAAATCTTACATCTCGGAGATATTAAACATTTTCATATAAAATATTTAATTTATCCTTAAAATGACGACACAAATAGTTTCAGTAAGTACACCCGAAAACAATTTTGAGTAAAAAATGCATAGAAATCCATGAAAGGATGGAGTTAAATACTACTTAGAATAATTAACAATATTCAAGCTAAAAAGCAACGGAATTATTTTAAAACAACGATAATTTTCTACAAATTTATTTAATTAAAATTATTTAATATAAAAATTTTATTTTTTAATCGATTTTTCAAGTGTTCAAATTTAATCAGATTTTCTCCAATGATGCAGGTAGATCAAAATCTAGCTCGTAGTTTATAACATCTTAGTTAGCAAATATATTATACAGGGAGAGTCACGAATATCTATGTATTCAATATTAGTAACATTTGTTTACTCACTTTGTATAACAGCGAAACAAATTTGACCACGAAATGCTTACTCCTGATTTACCAATAAACAGATTGAAAAAGATTTTGCCACTTATATTTAATATATTAGTGGTAACATCTTTGACTTCCTGAAATTTTTTTATATATAATTTTATTTTTATATTTATATATAAATAAAAATACATTATGCAACGTTTCAATAATTTAAATTTAAATTACAATTTTTATTTCATTTCTAATATTGCGTTGTATATTAATTATTAAGGTATTAAGATTAAGATACTGTGCGGTTAAGCAAGCAAGTATTCCACTTAAAACGAAACAATGTTATCACAATTTAAAAATTATTAATACAAATCGAAAATTGCATTTTGTTTTTCAAAATCCTATTCTAAATCTTTAAACTATTATTTTTCACCAAGATTTTTTGGAATTTCAACGATCGATTCTTCTTTTTTAGGGTTTTCATTCGTAGGGCTTGCAGAATTTTTATTTGTGGGACTTTCTTTCTTGGGGCTTCCATCTTTCGGACTTTCACTTTTTGAGCTTACATTCGTCGGACTTGCATCTTTGGAACTCTTACTCGTTGGACTTGCATCTTTGGAACTCTTACTCGTTGGACTTGCATCTTTGGAACTCTTACTCGTTGGACTTGCATCTTTGGA
>JAQIWH010008324.1:0-10381 GCA_034695005.1 Cryptops parisi | reverse complement strand
GAAAAAAAAAAAAAGCACGGTACAATTTTGCGGACATTATTTTTATATATATAAATATTACTACGGAATGGGAGGGGGGGGGGAGGAAAAAAACAAAAAAATATAAATTAAAAATCCTGCCACGAAAAGGCAATAGAAAATATTCCATCAAAATATCAGACAATTTATACAACAGGTTACTTGTTTTTCTTCTTCATTGTTTTGGTTCGTTTTCAACAAACGCTACGCTATTCATACAAGAGGGATTTTGAAGAAAAAAACACATTCACACGATAATATCGTTTCACATCAAGTATTTTAACATCTCTTACGAAAAATTTTGTAAATGTACAAATCCTATACTTTTTTTTTTATATGCGATGATTTCACATTTTAGACATTTTTATTTTTCTTTCTATTGAAGTAGAGAGAGATGAAGATATTTTTTGCGGGGAAAAAAATTAGTAATCAAGACCGCGCGTACTTATCACAATCCACCGCCGCTACGTTCCACTGACATTTTCTTCTTCAGTTCTTCGAACTCCCTGTCGGTGGTCATCGCAAAACGACTGTGAGCAATCGCTCCCGATTTTCGAGCACTCATCATCTGTTTTTTGTTTGAAATATATACACATGTTAATTAAATATATATATATATAAAATAGACGTCACCAGCAATGAATAGAATCCAGACAAAGTATTAAATTGCAATGGAATAATTACATTATGCAACATTTCGGATAGTTTTAAATTTAGGCTCAAGTTTTTTATTTTAGACGTAATTTCGCACTTTGCCAAAAGAAGCCAGGCATTCTATACATTGTCAGTAACGCATATTAAAATATACGGGTATAATGGAGAATTCAACAATTTTACATGAAAGCTATTGTGAACAAGCATCAGCGGAGGATGGGCAAGGAGGAGGAGGTGGATACACAAGGACAGGTTGGTTATAGTCGGGATCGCAGTCGGGACAGTCTATTTGACCACGCTGCTTCATGCTCTGACAAAGCTGGTGATCGGAAAGGAAGAAGAACAAGAAGAAAGCAGTGAAGGATGAAAGAGAAAGCGGCAAAAGGTTTGGACGACGAGAGGGTTTTACTCTTACCTGCAAGTACTCGCCCAGTTCGATTTGTCCGTTGCGACTGATGTCGACCTCGCGCAAGATTTCGTGAAGTTCTTGTTCCGTGACGTCTTCGCCCGCTTTCTAAACAACGAAATGATGGCATTGTCAGCTCCACTCATACCAAGTACGAATTTCAATTGTTAGTAGTCCCCCAAAGCAAAAATCATCGAGCGAAGGGTTAACGGGGGGGACTTAGTGTGTATTATGGGAAATAACTGCTACTGGGATATTCACCTTGAAGCTTCTTCGCAGATCGTTAACGCTGATGTAACCCTTGTTCCCGACATCGAGCATCTGGAATCGTTTGATGTAGTCGTTCATTTCTTCTCTCGTCAAGTTGATGGGTGTGTTCTCTTTGGATTCGCGATTAATGTTCATTCCCATTTCGCTCGACAGAAATTTGATAGCTTCCTGTTCTTGCTTCTGCATTATTATTAGTGGTAGTAAAAAAATACAAACAAATTTTAACCAAGTCTCCAGTCAACTATAATTGCTATATTTTTCATTTATTCTGCGAACAACTCTGGGAAAAAAATAAATCGACAAAGCTACGAACCTTGATTTCGCTCTTTGACCATTTTAGCTCTTCGGCCATAATTTGTATAACTTTAGGCAACGCTTCTTCGGCAGCTTGGGTGTTCAGAAAAGAAATTCTCAGACGCCTGGCAATGACGTCTACTGCCGAGCATGCGTATTCCCGAATGGCATACCGAACCTTCCAACATAAATTGACTTAAATTACAGAAATGTACATATTTTTATGAAACAATTTTAATCTGATTATACAAATGTTGACATTTCCATATATAAAAAAAAAATAAGCTTTGTTTGCTTGCGTTTACCTCGGCTTCGATGTACGGGAACTCAGGATGCAACCGCTTCCCAACTATGGGCCACCGTGCACCCGTTAGACGTGCCAATTTGGCCACGGAGAACGCCCTATCTCCATATGTATTAGCTAAATGTTGAGCCACCTACAACATTTTTAACAGATTTGAAGTCACGGCTATTTGAAGTACTACAAGGTGTTTCCTGAAAAGGTTTGGTCAAATTTCATCCATCGATGCTGCGCATCAAAATAAAGCATAAACTCCATATGAACATGGGTTCAGGAAGGCACACTCGTTAGCATGGCTATAGCAAGTATCAGTCATTCATTGACACGACTTAACCCTGTGTTATCATGCGTAGCATCTGTGGTTAAAATTTGACTAGTCCCGCCAGAAATACCCTGTCTAATTGATACAAAATGACATCAACAAGTACTGAATTACTCACTTCGCTGTCAAGACCGAAATCCTGAACTAAACGAATGAACATGATGGGTGTGTATTTGTGAGCACCTTCGAGAAGAAGACCATCCGTTTGTGATTCGTATTCTGGTTCCAAATCACAAGCTTCAATCGCCACGTCGATGGTTTCCTTTGCCATAGATCTGTACGTTGTCCATTTGCCACCTGCAATGTCCATCCTAATCATCACAACCTCATACATAACCATAGAGTGAACTTTGCAATGCGTACATAACGTTAAAATTTATAATCAGAAAAGCAACCAAATCCGCACAGTTCACTTATGAAAATACCCAAAATACGGTAAATGAATAAAACAACTATAGTTACCAGCTATCGTGATAAGTTTAGAAGGGCTGACATGAATGATGTGATTCCTTGCGATCGATTCTGTACTTTCCTTGTTCGGGTCCAATACCAAAGGTCTGATACCCGCCCAAGCTGATAACACGTCACCGCGACGAACTGCGATCGTTTCAAACCGCAACATCAAAATACATTTCTTTTATCTTTTTTAGCTGCGTCAATTACGATACACACCTTCAATATCCGGAGAAAGATACCCTCGTATCTCTTTCAGGATAAACTGAACGTCGGCCTCGCTCGGTGCCGGTGATCGAGTGACTTCGCAAGGACTATCCGTGGTTCCTGAATAAAGCGCGATCGTATTTTTGAATGATCAAAGTCTCGGTACAAATTAGTAAGAAACAAGAACACAATGAAAATAATTTGTAACTTTCAAAAGTAAAATATTTTATAAAATTAATATTTAAAATAAAATGTTTCATGAAATTAAATAATTATAAACAAAACCAATATTTAAAATAAAAATATTTTGTAAAATTAATCGATAATCAACAAAATTAATATTTAAAATCATATTCACCTGCAATGGTTACACCTTGCCAGGGTAGAAAAAAGATGACTCGACCGTCGCTCGTCGATGGGTCTAAAAGACCCATCATCTGTGGACTGCAAGCAACAAAGAAATTTTTTAACATTCATTACGTGAAACTTAAAATAAAATTAGCCAAGAAAAAAAAAAAGACGTGCATAAGTAATCTATTGGGTGGCACCGGACATTTTTTAATCCGTTTCACACATATAAAAATCAATCACTGTGAGCATTACACGTTTTGTTAAAATGCATTGAATTTAAATTAAATGCATACCTGATCAAACAAAACTAAACTAAGGGCCTTTTTTTTTAATGGGACGTTCGTCTAAAAAATCAAAAACATTTCTACACAATTACATTACAAACAAAATAGACAAGCTGAGGGTTAAAAAAAGATTGGAACAATTATGTCCCATTTTACCCGCCAAAGGTGATCGACTTAATAAACAACCGTTACCTGTAGTAATCGGGTAAAATGATGTGAACTCCACTGCTGGGCTGACAAATCGTGGAGACGTCGGGATCGTCCATCTTCCGGATGGAGTCGGTGAACGGACCGGTTGCATTGATAATGCATTTCGCCTTGATGCGAAACTCGTTCCCCGTCATCAGGTCTTTGCACTGGGCGCCCGACAGCTGCGGATTACCTTCCAGATCGCAACCTTTGTGCAAGGTTTTCACTTCCACGTGATTAGCGATGGCTGCACCCATTCGTGTGGCGGTGAGTGCAATGGCCAAGTTCATCCTGGCATCGTTATGTTGACCTGGAACACAAGTCCAAAATACAAAACCTTTTAAACCAAGCGAAACGAATGAAGGGCCTGGTGTAAAAAGGTGTTAAATAACATCGTTGTCAAAAATAAACTTAGAAGCCTTTTTTAATGTTTGAGGTGCAGTTTTTTACCTTCCTAACGCACAATTTTGAGCAAACCTACATTAAGCGCTAAGCTATCAGTGCAACAAGTGTTAAGTGGCCCATAGACAGCGAGCCAAGCTCAGGTCTTTAAACGAGGAGTTGTCCTCTAAATTGTAAACATGTTACTCGACAACCTTTTACACCAGGCGCTTCAATGACAATAGGTTCATGCAACCAACGTGAAAACTTACCATCGTAGTAAACAATTGCACCGCACAATTTGTCTTTCTTCAGCATGGGAAACAATTCTAGAGCCCTCGATTTGGAAAGAAAATAACTACTTTTCAGGCATTTGCTTCCTGCCACGAGGTCGTACATTTTGATTCCCACCCAATAGTATGGAACTTGCCACCACCTGAAATCGCAACCCAAAAACAATGTTACATCTAAATCAATGATACAAAATGACAACGTTCTTACACTGTACATTCAGTGTATTTTAAGCAAAGTGGCTGTTACACACTAAAAAAAAAAATTCGATCTTGCAATGAACGCTCAACATCCTGCATGGTAAACATACAGTACATTGCACACATTTTTTTTTTCAAACACCGATATGTTTATAATACCATAAACTAAATAAATTCCAACAAATTACAGTCAACTCTCGTTAAACAGCCCCCCCCCTTTTTGTCACTAAAGAACACAAAACCAATGTATCTTCCAACACAATAATTCACACTCTTTAAGCCACCAACCTCGTTCTCCGTCAAACGTTTATCAACTATCAAGGGTAAGAACCGTTTAAAGAGATTCAACTATTTGGATGATAATGTTGAGCAATGATCAACAGCAAATAAATTTTCAAACACACAAGTCCCCCAATGAACCCAAAAGCAGAAGATTAAATACAGAATTGAAAACCACCAACAATCACTCCCTGTATATGTACAAGACCATTCAAAAGAAGTGGTGCAAAAGTGAAGCTAATTTATTCTTGAAATTGACATTTATTGAATGTCATAAACTGCTCCAAGTTTCACATCACAAATGTTCGATATAGTTGTTGCTGGTGACGCAGCAGGCGTCAGCGTGAAATGGTTTTTCGAGACAGGTCCCAGCAAACCCTCAGTTATCAATGCACCAGATGCATTGTTCAACACGTCGTTACTGTAGCAGCAATGGGTGCAGAGGTACAGAAGGAAACACAGCGTCCTTGACAAATTGCCACAAAATAAGTGGCAGAATCTACTCATACACTACACAGAGAAAAACTTGAGACCTTTCTCCTTCGTTTCACTCCGTGACTGTTCAGTTGTTTGTTTGTTCCATTCTCGCTACAAGCCTTTTGTTTGGCACCATTACTTTTGAATATCCCTCTATTTGGGTGGGTTATTGAGACACTTACTGATAAACTGGCAGCATAATGGGAAGCGGATACGACAAATGAGGTGCAATTTCTAGAAGATTGGCACGTTCGTATAGCGCTTCTTTGACCATGCGATACTACAATAGTTAAACACACCACGTTGTACGTTAAACAAAAAGAAATTCACAACAACACCAACAATAATTATCAACAATGGTTTTACATATATATGCTACCTGTTCGACGTCTAGACGCATGATGGCTTTCTGCAAATAGCGTACGCCGCCGTGGATGAGTTTTGTGCTGCGACTGCTCGTTCCAGACGAGAAGTCGTCCATTTCCACCAGAGCGGTCCTGAGACCTTCAAGTTTCAGGAAAACAGAATCGTCGACGTTGGTTATTACAACAAGTGTTATTTGGCACCAATGTGAAGTACGCTACCTCTGGATATAGCGTCGAGGGCAACGCCAGCTCCCGTGGCCCCACCTCCAATGACGAGAACGTCGAATTCATCCTCTTTGAGAGCTTTCAGCTGTTCGGCACGAGTTGGTAATGGTGGCAGGCGGCGAACTTTGGATGCCTACAAAATACATAATCAGACAATAATCAAAACATTTGATGCAAACTGTTAAAACACGATTCAACTAATAATATGTCAACAAAATAATGAAATAGTGCCATCATAGTTTGATTTCACCGTGATCCGAAATGTTGACCAACACAGTTTAACTTGTAGTATTAAGTGCAAAGCTATGCGAACAATGCTAGAATTTGATATACATGATTGAAAAAAAGTACAGTGGAATCTGGTTATTATAATCACGGAGAATGTTATCAATCGGCTATTGTTATCATAACCACTGGTTAATGTTTTATTTCCATTGTTTAATGTTATCAAAAAGAACTGGTCCCAAAGTGATCACAATATTAAAATTTAATAATCGACCAAACATTACTAAATGCAGTAGTACTACTAATACTGACAGTACATGAAGTTTTTTGATGTGGCAAGTGGAGCATTTGTAAACTGTGATGTCAGCTTTTTGCCCAAGCAACAAAACCGATTGGCAAGAAACCCACGTCACAGTTGTCCACAAATTACTCCACTTGTCAACCAAATTGTGTGTCAGCTAGCTTTTAGGTATACTTATTATTACATGTAAAATATGACACATGATTTAATTCAGTCTTCTTGTAAACAAAATGTACCATAACAATTTGCTAAACAAAAAACAAACTAAAATACAAATAAATATTAAATGATTTTTTTAAACAGAAATAAAATTTTAATGATTTTTAATTTTCCAATTCCGTAAAATGATGATAAACTAAAAAATAAAAATATTGTTAAAAACAAAAACAAAAAATCAACTAGAAATAAAAATAAAATGAGAAAATTGAAATAAAATACGATTTCCGAAACACTTCCGTAAATTTGTCGTAATACCACAACGTTCTATTTCTGAAATGAATGTCTCGCAACAAGTCTGGCGTTTAAAGCCAAAACAAAGTTTAAAAAAAAAAAATTACCGAGGACAATTATAATTGGACGTTCAAATTTTTCCACACTATGAAAATGCATATCATAATTCAAAATAAAAAATATGTTTAAAAAAAATAAATCTACTGAACAGTAATAAAAAATCAATTTTTTTTTGTTGACATGATGTAATGATTCATAGGAAATAGCTCATTACTATTTGTCACAGGAATATGACACCAAACCAAAAAAATCGCAGCATGTCAAATCCAAAGTGTCATCGATCAAATTTAAAACAAATTTCCGCATCTTCTATTTTGTCATAAACCATTACCGTGGTTCTCAATCTTTTTCGTAGCAGCAATTTATTTTGTTTATGGCTACAATTTATTCTACGTATATATATATATATAATGATTTATAATTCCACGTCATAGAAATTTAGCAAATACACGTTATAATTCAACATTGTGCAATAGTGTCACATAATTTTATTTGATTAAAAAATAAAAAATAACACAAAAAGTTCAAGAATTCCATGATGTAAGATGATAAAATCGATTATCATCCTCTTCTAATGTACTGTAAATGAACGACTCGAGCAATAAAATGCTATTATCAGTGTAATTGACACAATGATTTTTAATGGTGACATAAATTTCAATGTACTTGCTGTGTTAATTGACATTTACTCGTTCATTAATCAATTTAAATAATTAATGCATCTCGCACTTAATGCAGTTTTGTTTGTGAATACGATGTAACTAATGTGTGACACTCATTTGTGCGTAACAACATATAATTATATGAAGAAATAGCGAACAGTGAACAATAAACATTTAGCAAGTGACACTGTTTCAAAGACTACTGCATACTACTAATGGTGTACAAATAAAATGTTGATCTTTTTTGTTGAAGATATACAGGGTGTCTAAAAATTATTTCGTGTGCAATAAAAAATTCTTTATTGCAATTTATATTGCACTCGACTTATGCGATTTCGATTTGTGCCAATTTATGCTATATTTTCTATTTCAAAGATTTTCGAATTTTATGGTTTATGCGATTTTTGAGTGACTCAATTTTTTATTTACGCGACTTTGGAGCTATCCAATTATCAATTTACGCGATTTTTGAATTATGCCATATTCAAGTGATGCGGTTTTCGGATATGCGATTCGAAACTCTTTTCTCTTTTAATACTACAAGCGCCATCTAGTTACAGAGTTTGACAATTATTAATAATTTTTGCAGATTGAAAATAAAAAACTAAAAACAAAATTTTGGCTATTTTTTTTATTATAAAAAATTATTAAAAATTAAACTAAAATCATCAAGTTATTATAATGACTACTATTACAAAAAAAAATACCTTACCATTATTAAACGTACGGTAGCTCACTATTATAACTCTGCAGTATCAGTATACTATTATTAATTTAATATTAATAATAGTAATTAATTTAATATTAATAATAGTAATTAAATTAATATTAATAATAGTAATTAATTTAATATTAATAATAGTAATTAATTTACTATTAATTTACCAAGCTGCTACCATTAATGAATTTATTATTAGTCAAATTCACTGTAATATTAAAAAAAAATAATCAGTTATTAAACTTACTGTACTATTACAAGCACTGTTACCAAATTTACGAATAAATTTACTCTGGTTAAGCGAAAGTACTATGACTGCGTCGTCTGCTTCATTGCGTTAATAGTTTGCTATTAAATGATTTTTCACTATTCTCGACGGAAACCACCAAGATATTTAAAAACCTATTAATTCAAGTCTGCTATATTATTATAACAACAGTTAATAAACTTACTGAGCCATTAATAGATTTAAAATTGAGGAGTTGGATGAAAGGCCTAACTAAAGAAAATTGTACTTTTGAGAAAAATAACAAAACAGTTGTGGCGCATTCAAATTTAAGATTAAAAGAAACTCCTGACAACTGTATATTTATAGATGAAAAATTAACAGATTTTGCGAAAAAAAAATTATAGCTTTAGTTGATAGGCTTAAAGTTACGGCGAATTTAAAAATTCAATTACGTCGTTTATTCCAAATATTGTGTTAAGGTCTAAATGCCTTTACGTCGTTCTTCCAGAGAGCGGATTTTTTTTATTTTCAATTTTAAATTTTATAGGAATAATACAATAAACGAAAAAGTTGTACAGAAACAAATTTATGAAAGAATTATACAAAATGTGTACTAATTAGTATCTTGCCCATTGTTTTAGAGTAAAGCGAGCGAGTGAAAATAGGAAGTTACAACGATAGGCGGGTTCCGTATTTTTGCTCCCAAAAAACCCAAGTGTCCGAAAGTGCAAATTATAAGCAACCCAATGCCGTTAGGATATAGACTGGTCTAAAACAATTCAATTTATGCGATCTTACGGATAATAACTTAATTGCTTTTACGTTATTTCACTCAACTCCTCAATTAAAAACACCGTTAATGAATTTACTGTAGTTACAAGCACGTTAATAAATTTTAAAAAAACCCAACAAAGAACTAAGCGTCTACTGTACTATTACAAACGCAGTAAATATACTTGCTGTACTGTTACTGGCAATGTATAGAATCCAGAGTTGTTTTATTTTTGGAAAAGTACAATATTAGTATTGAAATAGTTACGTTATGCAAGACCAGGGCCGGGCAGAGAGTAGGCTAGTGATGCCTTTTGGCATGGGCCTACAATTTTTGAGGGGCCTACTTTTGATGGCCAGGAAGTGACATGTTCGAATAACGTATAATGTCGCATTTGAAAACGGCACAAGTAAAAAATTAGGTAAACGTGGTACAACTGAAATATAAAATTTAAATAAACAAAATGAAATCAAATAATAAAAAATTAAACAAACAAAGACTACAATTAAAACCAACTTTGGGGTAGCGTTTTAAACAGTACCGTTACTATTGCGTTAACTGTTTCTTATTAAAGTACGATACTATATTCGATTGCCTTACATTTCACTTATATAAGGTATTCCAGACCATCCGTACCAGCTGTTTTTTTTTCGAAAACCGTAAGACGGACTTATGTGGGATGAAAAACTTAATTACTAACATTGACCCATGATGTATCACTATCGATACGATAGTGGTACGTCATGGTTGACCCAAAGAATTCATCTATGATAGTACCATTAACCATCGCAAACCGGAATTAGAGCAACCTGGGGGTAACCATTGACTCATATGACATTTCAAATTGTTCAACAGGAGTATTGTGGGAAAGGTCTTTTAAAATTAAACAACTTTCACCTGAAACAATTTTCAATATTGTTTACCATTAAGGATATACAGTATTTGACATAAAACAAACAAAAAAAATATTAATGTTTTGCACTCAAACTTGTTTAAA
>JAQIWH010008323.1:0-10382 GCA_034695005.1 Cryptops parisi | reverse complement strand
TAGTAATCCATTAGTATGTCGTCGCATGGCAAGAATGGGAGCTCGAGTGGTGGCGTTTGTTGTCTGTCCGCCATCTTTCATAAGTTTAAGTTATATAGTCTCAGCACTCAAGTTATTGTAACTTGAAATGTATATTAAATGTTAAACACTGCACCCTGAATAGCATAGTTAAAAAATTGATAAAAGAAGATTTTTTCAAGAAATCTTTTTTTTTATTAATTTTTTAACTTTGAAATGTGTAGGTGAAGAATGCTTTTTATGTATAAAATAAAAGGTTGTAAAAAGAGTTTACTGTGTAGAATCTGTGAATTGACGACATACTTAGTAGCTTACGCATCATGTAATCTTTATCTGCGTGGAACAAACGGTATGAAAACAGATGTTTTTCCAATTAGAAACGGTAGTACCGGTTCTATAATTAAGTGATAATTTTGAAACATATTAAAAAACACTTCTACGCTTTGAAAATTCTAAGACGGAAGTAACTTGATTACACAAAGCAAACTCTAAAACTTGTTGTTTTGAATTTCACTGCAGATGGTTAAAAAAAAACACCAACTTGAATTATATGATAGTTGGCAAGGAGTTATGTCAGACGTCAGACGTCAATATACGGTTTTACAGATGGACTAAAATTCCACCAAAACAATATAAAATGTTCTATTCGGGAGATTTCAATTACACAATGGTGGTCTTATGTCTAATTTTTATTGGAACTTAAAATAGTGGATTAAACTTGTTAACGCAACACATGAACTTAAGGGAGGTGTCCCTGGTTTGATTCCAGGTCGGAGCAACGTTTTTTCAATCTTACTTTGTATTCAAAATTGCAAAAGATGAAGATAAATCAGTTATACAAATTCATTTTTCAATAATTGTTTTAAAAGGACAAATGAAGATTTATTAATTGTATAATGTAAAAAGTTAATACATGAAAGGTTACTATAAAATACGCAGTGGAACGATTATACGTAAAACGTTTTATCACTTAAAACAAAAAGGTGGTTTTGTTCTAAGGTTTTTTAATTTTAAATCTCTATAGGCTACTGAGACTTAAGACATTGAAGACTCTCAGTCATTTAGTTTGCGACTTTCATTATAATTTAGAACTGTAAATGCGTAGCTGGCTAAGAGTGATTGGAGAGACATATGAAATTTTAAGAACTTTCGAAGTGGCAATGATTAAAAGTTATAAGAAGTTTTATATGCGTCATAAAAAAATTGATAGAGAGCCAATGATTGCTGATCTATTTATCTAAGTTAATAATTTTGAAAAGATAAAGAAACGTTTCATGATAATTTCTCATAGTACTGAATAAACAAAAAAAAGTATCATCATTAAAACAAAAAACTAATAGAACAACTTTCTTGGGGATTGTTTTTCTTTGGCGTCTTGTCGGTAATGTTTTGTGATAACCTAGTCTTAGAAGGGTAAAGGTAGGGTTGTGCCGGCATGTCAAGATGTAGCGCCACTCCATCATCGGTCTGTCATCGCTGTCACAACGACGAGACCACCGGGGCTGACCACTCGATAATCGCCATGACTACGCCCTTGCACTCGTCCCCACTCTTTTCCACCGACCGCAACGGGTCCCTGGAGGGAGGGAGGAGGAGGGAAATAAGAGGGAGGGGGAATGGACAACCTCCTTAGGTGGCCCCAGGAGTCGTCGCCGGGGAATGACCACCCGAGAGAGAGCGAGCGAGTGGTAGAATTTATGAGATTAATTCAGGGATTATCGGCGTGTTACACGCCTAATCTCATTGTCGTCGTCGTCGGTTCTGTTCGGTCGAGTGAGCGAAATCGCCGTCGTCATTGGGTCCACACCCACGGTTTTGGGTGATAAACGGACGACGGCGACGTGAATAGTAAGCACCTTTCCCCACATCCACGGCTGGCTATGAGCGATAAATTCCAACCACTCCGAAAGGGAGTCTTCATCTCGCTCGTGCTCTTTCAAATTTGAACTTTATCCAGCTGGATCTGGTGGCTAATAAATGCCTTAACGGGACTTTAGCTGATTTACTCATTTGCCACCTGAATAAGCTTCCGAGGTTGGATTTTTACCACGGCGGTCACGTGCGCAATATGTTTAAAGAGTTAGGTAAAAATTTGAAATTAAAAATAAAAGATCGGAAAACGATTTTAACTACAGTTCGGGGAATCTCGTTAAACCGCCTCCTATAAATCATCACCCCCGCCTTTCTCCACGAAAGTGCACAGAACGAAATTTTCTTCCATACTTTACTTGTTAAATTTCCGCGATAAACCACCACAGCGTTTAAGCTATAAAAATACTCTCTTAAAAAACGCATTCGTTTAAACCGCCAAAATGAGGAAAAGTCAAACGGGAAAGTCAGAAAAATTTAAAAATAAAAAATTTTACGGCAAGTCAGTAATCTATTGCACATTTTCTGAGTCTTCTTGTCAAAAAATCAGTCCGAAAACTGATAAATGATATTTTGAGCCACCAACAGACATGGCATGGATTGAAAAAGTCTCTTCCTGATACTAAATATCGGTACGGTACATGTCTTCTTCATAAAATACATGTATAACTTCACGAAATGTGTGCATTGCAAAGACATTTTTCAGCAAGAAAAATTATTCAAATATGAAACTTTAACTCCATCTCTTTAAAACGCCATCCTCGCTCACCGTCACGCTTTTGTCCAGCACCAAGGGTGGCGGTTTAACGAGGCTCGACTGTATGTCGTTTGTCGGATCATTCAGGTAGTAGTATTTGCATTTAAAATAGAATTTGAATTCTTTTCGACGAATAAATTGACACTTCATTAGGTTTTGACACGAAATATTCGTGGAGATTTGAAGCGTATAAGGCAAATACAGTAGCAGATCGTTGACAAAATTTCGATTAGAATAAAACGTCATAAACCGGAAATGCATTATCAGGGTTATAAATAATATTAGTTTACATAAAATTGCATAAATAAATTCTCATCGTAATAAAAGAGTTTGAATCTGAACGAAATCCTACTTAGCGTTTACAGTACTAAGCCTTACTTAGTAGTTGAAGTAGAAACCAACATTTCTGGAGTTAATACCATCTTAAACAATAAAGTTTTAACAAGCTAAATATTAAACACCACCAGTAAATAGTTTACAAATAGTAATAAACCCGTACATCCTTACAACTCGTATTTTAGGCTTTGAAATATAACTATCATCGAACGAATTATAAAATGCTAAACTATAATAAACTTTGAAATCTCTAATAAACTCGACATACTAGATAACCGATAGATGCCTGTTTCGATTCTACGCTAGGGCGATGCTTTTTTTTTGTGATTCTATATTCAAAATTCATTACAGACTCACTTTTGTCTGAAATCCAACAATGGTGAATATCATTTTGAATAAAATCTACTAAAATAAAACGCTGAAATGAGTGTGTGTATAATATATCTGTAATTTACTAGCTAGTGGCATAGCACCATCCAATGGCATCCAGCCGCAAAATTTCAGTGTAAAGTAGTTCTAGTATGAATGCAAAATGAAGCGTGTTGTCTGTTACTAGGTGACGCTAAGTGACATAATTACATTGAAGACGTCTATTAAAGGGATGTACCGTATAATTATTTACTACTAGTGGCTTCGCCCGCGGTCAAGCAAGAGACCTTTTATATTTATCCTTGACCTTTGTCACATTTCACCTCTCTGCTCACCCCTACATTATTTGATGTGATGGTAAGAAGCCTATAATAGATGGGAAGAACCAAGCTGTACATGAAGAAACTGTATTAAAACGTTTCAATGGCTCACGAGTTATAAGTGGGTAAACAGATGACAGACGTTACATTTTATAATACGCAGGATAATATTATTTTGATACATAATGGATATGAAATTATTTTATAGGAACGGTGAAAAAGGCTTTATGCCATAGTCAGTTTTAAACGGAAGAGTTTAATACTAGATTTAGCTAGTATAACTATCTTTATACTCTCATCTGCGTGCGTGAGTTTCTTTTTTTATTTTGCACACAGACATAGCTTTTTCTGAATGGGTCAGCATCGTCATATGACACCACCTGACACGAAGGGCTGCAGATGAAAGGGAAAGAGTAGAGGAAAGTTGGTAAACTATGAACATTTGGTGTTATGTAGTCACATTTGTGATTAGATGGACGTCTAGTTGTTTCCTGGTGCCAAGGTTCACCGGCTTGAGGAGGATTGTGCAATGTTTCTTCGAAATTTCGAACTTTAGAAATTAATTCTAAAAAAATAAATTATTAATAGTAAACATTAAAAATAAGGTTTTTAAATAACAGGTCGATTTTGTAAGAACTCAATATTTTCATGTCAAAAGAATGAATTTCATAAACTTTTTTTTGGAATAAAGACGTTCCTGTTTTGTTATATTTTGCCATTTCGAAGGCTTAGCATAACTGCTCATTCCATTTTGGCCTATTTTAAGATTAACATACCATTCGAAAAGAAAGGACAGGTCGCGTTAATTAAGAAAACCAATTCAGCCCAATTTGACTTCCAACATAATGTAAATGTGTGATGAAAATTTTTTATGTATTTTATTCTTCTTCTGTAAAGTTGCTAAAATGAAGTTTGCAGATTTATACTCGAATAAGCTGACGATTTATTTTATGAAAACTTATAAAAACTGTTATGTTACAGTTTATATGTAATATTTTCATGTTATATAAGAGTACAGTTTGTATTTTTTTCGTTTTTTGTATGGTCACTTTATTCGTGGTAATGTAATTGATATTACATTTTTCATAATTTGGGTTTTGTTTGTTTCTTACTTTAGGTGCCATTCACATCAAAAATTGGAAGCCATTATCGTTCGACATGATCACTGATGATCCTGAAGCCACAGTTGGGGAAATTTTGGGCGAATTGACCACAGTCGCCACGCTACGGATCCGACTGTACAGGTGACCCTTTGTTCTTTATCTCAGTCTGCATACACACTATTTCTTTCCAAGCTCCAGCATTGAAAACTGTTACTGATAGGTTCTGCATTAACCATAATGAAACATGGTTTTACAGTGTAACAGTTCTCAATGTTCGAAATTATGTCTTGCACAGAACTTTGTATTACTTTCTGTTCCAAATTCTTGTAATTATCATACTGTATAAAAACTGTTTACATATTCACTGTTCATAACATGAATATTCAGCCAACACAGAAATTATACAGATATTTTACAAACGTTATTCGGTACGATTCATGACACATTATGTGACACAGTCCGTGTAAGGCACATGTATTTGTAATATTGTTTTTTTTTCGTTACGTGAGTGTAACACATAACAGTTTTATATAATTTTAAAAGTGATCAGTTTGGAGATTGAGAATGGACGAATTTAGCGAATTAGCACAGTTAACCAATTATGTACACAATCGGAAATTTGTGGTGCCATGAAGTAACTAGCATACTTGTATAGCTTACATTGAAGTAGTTAACATTTCGGTTGGTTTAATGACTAATAATCTAATCTTCGCAAATATGTTAATAATGAAAAGCTATATAATAACTAACATAGATGATAACTAACAATTGTGTTAGATTAACTTTTTCCATCGACAAAATTGAGACAGAAATTCTAAGTGGTGCTTGGTCTTAAAGGAGACAATATACGTAGTGTTTCTTTTATATCCAGATATGGATATGGTGGAATTACTTTTTGTTAGCTGGAAATCTTGATCTTGTTTGTTTGTCACGTTTAGTGTTGTTATGTGTGGGTTTGATTGTGTCTTTGCGTCAGAAGTCACGTGATCGTAATTTATAATTAGAGCTAGTATTTTTCAGTTAATAAATAATATAATGTAATTTGCACTGAATTTTGTTACTACCTTATTTGCACTGACATGAATAATGAACTTTGATAATATATAAGAAGTTATAAAACAAAAACAAAAACGTTGATTTTGTAAAACCAGGTGGGAAAATAAGAATTGTTGTGCGTTGTTCGATAAGAATTAACGTTTAATTATATTTGACTATAAAATGCCAATCAAAACAAAAGTGGTTAATCTGAGTTTTTTTCTATTCCAAATTAAGTAATTTTAAAAGAAATGTAATATGAAATCGGAAAAGGCTCTATTTATCGTTATACAGTATAATTAAAATCTTTCTTATAACTCAAGACACTCTACATGATGAACAAGCTATAATATAGGTGAAATTTTAATGAAATACAAAAACCATACACATTTTAACATGTAGTATAACAACAAGCATCTTATTTCACATTTGTCTATATCTTTAGAGAAATGTTTTTAATATCCGCATTCATGTACAATACTGTGTATATGTATAAAAAAGAGCGTCTCTGTCGTGATCACAGTGAAAATTTACATTAATAAACTTTCATTACTAAGTTTTGATTATCAATAAACGATGCTGATAAACATTTATCGGTACTAGCTCTTGTTATGAATAGTAGTAGTATTGCGTGTGTGTGTGTGTGCGTATGTATGTGGTAATTTCCGTGCCCGATTTTTTTTACGGTGACACAAAGTTTTTGGCACAATATTTATTTTTAAAAAATTTTTTCGTATATACATACATAAGACAATTGTCATCGTAGGCACGTTATTATGTTGTTATAACTACGTACTTCATTTTCATAAGAACGTTTCAGTTCCAACACCCAAAACAGCTAACACCAAAAATGAATGTTTTAGGCCTTTCGCAAGACAAAAGAATTGGCTTTTATTTAAACGTCGTTGAGGAAATTGAAGTTTACATGTGCTTATGTTTTACATTCGCAGAGAAAAAAAATGGTGGATCTTTATTAGTGTGAAAAATGAAACGTCGCCAGAGCGTCGTCGTCTTCGTTGTCGGTGGCATCGTCGTCAGTTTTAACAAATCCAGCGTTTAGTTAAACGACATGGGCCAGGATCGTTGGGGGGCCCCCGTAAATTAAGACAAATGCTCGTTCATTATCGGAGGCAATCCCTTTTAAGAAGTACAGATTGCATCGCAATTTGTCGGGCTGCGTTCGCTGCGGCTGTCATGCAAGAAACAAGATGATTTGATCCATTAGCGCAGAAATTTGAATAATAGAACAAGCAACGACGACGACGACTAAAAGGTGGGAAAGAAAGGAAAGAAAAACGAAAAAGAAAGAGATTGGAGATAGAAACGCGTTGCTGGGCAAAGGGGCTAATTCTTGATAGGATTACATTTTCTTGCTTGCAATCTGCATGCAAATCGGAGCGGATGGGTCGGGAGGACCAATCAAGGTTCGATAATCCTGGGGCCTAATCCATCACCGATCCGTCAGCGTCATGCCAGATGGCTTTTTAATGCTCGGATCTAATTGTCCGCCCACGCACCCCTAATAAGTCATTAATTCCGCTTGCAAGAATAAAGCCTACGTGTCGCGGACTCAACGTCGAAGTCTAGACTTAAACAATCCACTACTCTTCGTTTGCCACTTTCGTATAATTTTATTTTAAATGAATAAATGAATGGAGAGTCTGGGGCTGTTTTTAGACAATGTAGTGGAAAACTATTGTAAGTGGAAGTTTAATTGAAGAAGTTTCTGTAAGTTACTGAAAATTCGAACCCACTTTGGGGAATTTTCAATACAGACAGTTTCATAGTTTATTTTCAAACTATAGATCAAAATTTTTATTCTATATATCAGTGGTTTTCAGAGATTTTTTTCTTCATGAAATGGTAGCAGTTTCTCAAGTAGCATTTATGCATTGTATGCATCATATTAAGATAAGATTCATTTGCAAAATAAAAATTTTCATTAACGATTGTGAGCTTATTTTACAAAAATAACAATAAAATTTACAAGGAATTATTTAGTATTTATTTTTTTGTTGCTAATTTGTGGATAATTACAATAAATTACACAGATGAGTCACTTGTTTTAAATTATTATCAAAATTATTTTTTTCAAACTTTGTTTTTTTTCAAACTACGATGTCAACTGGCAACGCATATCAGAGATAAATAACTATTTTTTGGAAACATTTTTATTATTGAAAGCCAGACGCACCCCCGACACTAACCCACGTACTCCTAGTTGCGAACCACTGCGATATTTATATTAAGATTTTTGATATTACCTTTTCTTTTTCGCTGCAATTCGAATAGGATTCAAATTCCTCTTTCACACATTAATAATTTCACAACGCGAAGTTGTTTTTTTTTCTATATACAGTAATAATTTTGGCATATCCACTATTGCATCCCTTATTTTTAACTTCGACTTTGGGTTTTTCGATTCTGGTAGCTTACTAACTTAGTTTTTTTTTTGTTTATTGACATTATTTTATATTATCGTATTACAATATAGTAATTTAAATTTAGATACATCTTCTGCTTGGCAATAAGGTTTAAATTTAACAGTTGAAACTTTTTCTTTACAGCTGCATTTTTTTTAAAATTTTATATTTCTATATGGCCATTCTGACATTAACGTCATTAAAAATAACTGAATGGAATCAGAGTTTAGGTTGCAAAAAATGGAGTAATATAAAATACGTATAAAAAAATAAGAGATAGTGGAAGAAGGGTAGTGAAAATGCCTCTGGCGACGGTGACTTTTTTTATGACGGAACACGATGGATATGGGACATGCCAATATACGTAGGAAATGAGACTAGTAGTGGTTGGTGGTGGTTGAGTATCAAAGAGCGTGAATGCCTGTATGTCATGGTGTGTGGTGGTGGATTATTGTTGTTGTTGTTGTTGTTATTGTGTTTGTGTGTTGTTGATGATGTTGGCAAACGGTAGTCGTCGTCGTGCAACATGATCGACGGGACCCAGTGGTTTGTGTGTCGTTGCAGCCGCGTGAGGGTCAGCACCGCCCACGATGTGAAAGAAAAGCTCCTCCAGCTGCTGCTGACGCAGTCGCAGAGCCTGCTGGTGAGCGCAGGCTGCCCCATTGACGAGGTAAGCCAGACCACGAATCAGTTACCTGTAAAAGTAACGTTTCGCTTTTCTGCATTCCGCAAAGCGTGCGTGTCGTGCAGTGAAGTATTCAGAAAAGAAGCGGCATTGTTTGAAATTCGGAAATTCTGATCTTTTTCTTCTGTAACCTATAGCTTGGTCTCAGTTTCAGACAACAGGTATCTTTATTTCAATTATGATTTTTTACAATATGTTAAAAGTATACAATATAGATTGTTGATATAAATGAAAAGTACATGTCTGAGATTCGATTCATGTAAGAAATCACAGTCTCCTAATTCGTTGTGAGAGAGAAGTTGGGCTTTTCGTTCAAAATCTTTTTTGCATCATGTCTAAACACTGCCTTTGTTGTCTAGTTATAAGCTTACTCGAATTGAATCAGTATCAGATAAACAAGAACTATTTTTCTTCATTACGTATAATATTCTTAGTAACCGTTATAATATGATAATGTATTAACATAACCTCAACAGTGCGAGTGTAAACAGCGAGTCTTTTTATAACCATTTTTTAGCAACTCTCTGCATAATAAAGCTAGTGTAAACATAAACAAAAACTCACGAGTTTGGAAATGTTCAAACGACGCATTTGCCAGGTTTTAAATAAAATTTTAAGATGGTCAATAGCTCGGAGTCATAGATCTCTCAGTCGCACGAAATTAGATACGAAATAAAGTACATATAGTGAAAATCGGTTCAAGCCGTTTTCAATTCTTGGTCGAATAAACAGACAAACAAACAGAAAGATAGACAGACATGAAAATAATTTTGATCAACCATCATTTTATCCCGCTTTACGGCGCTTCGTTAATAAGTGCCGTAGCGGAGCTATTAGTTATATTTTTTTGTCTCTCCGCTTTTAAGGAAGTTTTCGACTGCAGGATTTTCATCTTAATCGTACTTGTTTTTTTTAATACCAAATAAACACTGTATTACGGCTATACTAATCCTTTAACTAATGTAATGCAGCAAGTACCTTCTGTACATGCAGTATATTTTAAAGTTGTTTTACGCACCAAATGAAACAAAAGACATTGCTTTTCTTTAAGGCGTTTTCGCTTTAGGACAGGAGCCTTGTCTCCAACCCGTCGTATCTGCTTGTATATGCCTGTATAAACAAAATTGAAGGCAATGGGAAAGTCATTCCGATACAGTATAGGTTTAGGTTTCATAAAAGTGTTACTAGAATCCTACATTTAGTAAAAGACAAATGTGGGATTTACAGAAAAAGATGTAATTAAATTTACACTGTGTAATTTTTTTATTAATGACTCATAAAATATAATATTAATATTGTAATAGATAAGGTAACTTGTGATCATACTGTATGACACGGATTTCTGGATACAAAAATACTTTAGCGACATGTTGGTACCGCTAAAGGAACGTTATTTGATTTGATTTGATTTTTTTTATTGCAGCCAAAATGACCAATATTTACAAAAAACAATAAAGTTCTATACAG
>JAQIWH010008322.1:0-10383 GCA_034695005.1 Cryptops parisi | reverse complement strand
TGCCAGTACAAGTGTAAACATTTTCGTTCCAAATTATTTGATCATATTATCCATACTCCTTTATAGTTATTGTTTTTGTTTTTTTTTGTGTTATCGCATTTGTTGTTGTCTTTTGATGTTTTCTGTTGTTTTTTTTTTTTTTTGTTGTTTTTTTTTGTTTTTTCCCCTCTTCTGTAATGTCCCTCGGGACGTATATTTCATAAATAAAAAATAAATAAATAAAATTAACAAAATAATCTCAAAACTACACTTCTTCACATATCCACCTGTTCGTATTAACCCAATAGCCTTATCCACGTCCAAAATCACCAGCTCTGCTTTACTCCAAGTGACACATCACGAATAAGACACGAAATTAAGCGTGGCCATTGTATAATAATCAACTTTAAATCTCAAGATGTCACGTCATCAATTCAGCGTACGAATAAAAGAGGACATGAAGTCCTCTCCTATGCAAACTCATCTCCTATGGTTCGGTTTTAAACCTCTAACTAAAACGTCTTTGTTAGCCTGTCATCGGAGTAATTAGCGTCGAACAAGCCAACACATCAAGCTATCAGAAATTCATTACCACAACACCATCGAAAACGATCCAATCAAACCTTTACAAGGCGAATTTCACCTGCCGACCTCAAAACGCCATATACTGTACAGTGAGAAAAAAAAACCAACTTCGTAGGCAAAAGAAAATGAAGAGCAAATATATTGGGAAAGAAATCCTGAAAGACATTTTGATCCAGAGCAACACATCTAATCAGCAGGTCGTCTATACTCAAATGGCTTCGAAGAATGATCGATACCTATCCTACCAAGACGAAGCGAATTAACCTTTAACGATGACGGACGACCTTATCCGACGAAAACGAGTAAATGGAAGGCATAAAGATGATGAAAAAGCAACATAAAAAATAAAATTTTTATTTAAAATAAAAATAAAAAACCGTGAATGGAAGAGAACGTGGCCTATGCAATCATCATAGCTTCATGTTTGTATTATAATATTAACATCATCCGCAGATCGTTTCCGATCTTATACATAAATAAAATCAAGAGCCGATGTTAATGTGTTACAATAAGCATAATGACAGTTAGGAAGAGGGAAGGATATAATAAAATTGAGAAGAATTTAACCATATTTATATACTGATTTAGATATGTACAGTGTACTAAGCTGTTTGTTACGTTTTGAAATCTGAATTCAATATTTTGTAATCTGAATTCAATATTATAATATTCGATCTACATAGAATAAAAAATAAAAACAATTAAGAGGGGGTTGTATTGTTTACCTACTACATCGTTACGGTTATCACCATATATAAATTATCCAAATCTGTGTAGCTTATGTGTAGAACCCACGGATGTTCACCATAACAATATGACTGTAAAGCATAATAACTTTCATTAGGTCACCATAACAACACGAATGTAAACCTTATCAAATTAAATAAAACTATAATCATTTTCCCGTACTACAGCACGACTTACTTAGTGTATAATCATTTATAATCATAAATGGTTATACACTAGGTATAGGCCACCACGTGAGACAATCATGTTTATTTCAAGACATCTTCCAGTTTATAATGAACTCTGGTGAGTGGGCGTACAATACGACAAAAAAGAGGTTAAAAAAAATTTCAAAGAAAAAAAAATAGAAGTTCGATCATGCACCCAAGTGTACAACTACTAGGCGACCCATCACCTTCACCACACCATCGTTTTCTCTAGGCCCTCGCTTAATTAGGTTTTCCTCGCGCTTCGAATGCCACCTCTCGACAAATGGAAAGCTACAAGTTCCACATACCCCACTTTTTTAACCCATCACTACCCTCCGGTAAAAAAGGAAATGCACTCATTTGTAAAGAAACGTTGAAAAAAAAAATTGCATACCTTGCAACATTGTAAACTCTACGCAACTTTGGTATCAGTGACGAACAACAACTACCACAAAAAAATCTCGCATTTCCGTAATTTTTTGTTAGTATTACAACTAGAAAAAGTTTTTATTTTAAACACAAAAATAAAGAATAAATATAATCATCGAGTGACAAATAAAATCTTTATTATGCAACACATAATGTAAACCTCAGAATGCATTTTATGCATTACGTGTACCAATAAAAAGCTTAACTTTTATGAAAACCAACTACACCAAAAACTAAAATTATTTTACATATTTAAGGTACATGATAAAATACTCAAACTATAATCGATGAAAGTTTACAAATGCTTTCTAGATCATATCAATGTTTATGACGCATGTGCGCTTATGAGTGCTTCCCTGCATTACACCACTGATATGCGTGAAGCTACTTGCTTGACTTGAATTAGCTCAATTCTATTTGGCTGAAATACTAATCAGTGTTCACAAATTCAATTAAAATTTATGTTCAATTATATACAGTATACTGTATTATAGTAAAATACTATAATACTGTAAATTCCAAAAATTGCTGTTTGACTTAAATCGGACTTGATTTTCTTTGTTTTTCTAAAACTTCATAATATTGACATCACCCTATTTTTAATACCGTTAGCTTGATAAAAATTCAAATATAATTTGTGAGGAAAAAAGTAAAATATAATCACTGTCTCAACAAATTTAGGACTGTAACAGTTTTCAAATAAACTGACATTTATAGTTTTGAACTGAAAAAATATTTCTTGTTTTGTTTGTTTGTTTTTACAAAAAATACTCGTTTTTGAAAAATGCAAGCTTTTACTCCCTAAAACATATATCAACGCTATCGTGGATGCTAATTATATCAAATTTACATTGCCATTAACTAGATCGTAAACCATTTTTCCAAAGTTAACAAACACCTGATCACAAATTATTTTCGAAGTCATCCTGTATATATTATACATCTAATTAAAATTTTAAAAACAACTTATTATAAAACGAGAAAACATAGTTTGTGAAACAGTCTTAGTCGTCGTGACAACGATGACGCAAGGAAACGACTCTTTTTTTCTCCCTTCACTTTCAAGTGTATGTATGTAGGTGGTAATGTTTCCTGGGAGGTGAGATGAGATGACGAAGAGTTAATATTTACGCTAGTGCGCATGCGCCAACCCACAAGATTACGTGTCTAGCGCGCGCTTTATGAACGACTCGACATTCTTAATCTATAGGATTAAATCGTGATTTAATATTTTCCCTACCTCTACGCCACAAGCTGAATTAATGCAGCTCGAGGCTGAGAGAGAATAAAAGAGAACGAGAAAAAAAATTGTTTCCACCACCTCTCACATCCCCTTGAAAAATTAAACTGAGAAGAAACATGATGATAATGAACGACAAAAATGACGATGATGATGATGGAAAACAAAAGAGGAAAATATAATAATAAAAAGAAAATAGCGATTAAAAAAAAAAACTGTGATATTTAAATTGCAAATGCCATTTGAACTAAAGTGTGAAACAAAAAATTAGGTAAAAAAAACAAAAAAAACATTGTCATTTAAAAAATAAAAATAAAATAAAATGAAAAAAAAAATGGTAGAAAATGAGATGGGAGAGAGGTAAGTATGGTCCCGTGTTTAATTACAGAAACTTCCTCTTATAAGAAGGTAAAAAAAAAAAACTGTGGTAAATCCATAAATACTAAACAGAATGAAAAAGAAAATCTTCATCCGTATTGGAAAGAAAATTAGTGATGCTCATTTTTTCTTTGAATAAAAAAAAAAACCATCGTCTAGCCAATATGGAAATTTATCCATTTCCTTTAAACGATTCCGGTCTTTTGACTTCATTTTCTTTCATACATTTTTCGTTTAATCCTTCACAAAAAAAAAAAATTGACAAAAAAAAATATAATAAAAAACAATATATTCTAATCAATCCGAAAATTAAATTTCATCTTCACCCCCTTAAAAGCTTTCGATGTTTTAAAATATTCAAATTATCCATTTCGAGACAGGTTGAGGATAATAATGATTTTAATTACTCGCCCGTCGTTAACGATTTTCGCCTGTCTACTAATCAATGTCAAAATCTAATTAATTCTAACCTTGTCGATAACGCCCCCGTTTATTGTCTTTTTTTCCCCCTCTCATTGTATTTTACTAAGAACTCCTTCTCGTTCGTTTTTATTTTTTCTTCTCTATTTTTTTTTCTTTAGGTAAGATCAAGTAACAAAACCACTTGAACAGCAAACAGCTTTTATTTTTCTGTTCCTTTCACCATGTTTGTAATGAAAAAAAAAACACGCCTCTTCATCGACTTCGTGCTAGGTCAAGGGTTCCAAACACTCAAGCTCATGATACGATACGTTACGGAAATAACATTAAAAAAAAAATAAAAATAGAAAAATAAAAGTGGAAGAAAAAAAAATCAACACATGGTCACCATTGATACGACTTGCAACATTACAGCTACGTAATGCTGAGAAGTCTACCCCATGTATATGCTGTTGATTATATTACTGTACAGTATTTTATAAACTCCTTTATTTAACTTATACTGTGAGGGAGAAATGATTCAATATCTTTGACCTTTTTTTGGTAGAATCTCCCGATTCTGATCTACAGAGCTGAAATTTTGAACATACGCTGGGGTTGTAGAATATTTTGTTGTATCAAATTTAGATGGATCAATGTCCAGTCAATCCTGTGATTTTGTAACACGGAACAGTTTTTCCTCGAAAAGTGTTTTCTGACACTACGTATACCTCCATTTTAAGCTATTTCAAGCTACCACACATTTATGTACACAAAAACAAATGATTTTTTCTTATATATATTTACTTATTATATATTATATATTTACTATAGTTTACTACATCATTACGTGAGCAGTCATTCATTATTGAAAGTATAAAACCGATTCCTCCAAATAAATACTTAATCTACGTCAGTCATATAGTTTCACGTGCTTGTTTCAGTAATTACGAGGTTATCAAAAAACGCAGTTTTTATTAATTATTTGTTTAAATCAATATGATGCATTTGAAATTTTATCTAAATGCAACAATATCTTCTTAAAGTTAATTGTATGTCAAGTTAAATAAAAAGTTATAATAATATATTTAAACATGTTTTCTTAGTTTTTCACTTACCAAAAAAAAAATGTATTATTCAAAATATATTGTTTCAATTTTTGTTTACACTTTTTCTTGACATTTTCCCATACATTTTAAACATATTTTTTTAAAATTCAATTTCATACATAATTGAATATTTTTTTTTATTAAAAAGAAAGAACAAACAAAACATTATATAAACAAGTGATACGAATTTAAATTTTTAACACAAACATGTTAAAAAATGTTTGTGTTAAAAATGTTTTTGATGTCTTAACATTTAAAAAACTAAAACACCTAAAAGGCAAAGAAAAATCGAAATAAGAAAAAAAAAACTAGAAGAAAAAAAACAAACATATGTATCGATCCATTTTACAGGAAATTAAGTAATGTACCCTTGCAGTAACTACTGAAAAAAAAACAGATAAAAAAAAAACAACTTCATCAAAATAATAACCGATGAAAAAGATGGTGTGAAGAAGTATACGAAAAATAAAAATAGAAGAAGACAAGTTGTAAGTTGATAATTTTACAAGCCCAAACTGGCGACGGTTATTAGGAGAATATCGGATATAGGAAATCGAATTGCTTGTAAACCGAGATGTTGTACAATATAAATAATCCTTCGAGGCAAAACTGCAACTATTAAAAAAATAAACAAAAGAACAACAACAACGAGACGTGACAATGACTTTTCCTATAGTTTTCTTTAATATGACAATTTTTTTTTTTTACGTTTAACATATGATTCGTTAAACCATACCGAACTAAGTCAAAACAAAAAAAAATTCACCTCAAGAAAACGATGTTTTTACGCATGGTTTGCCCATAGAGTTGCATGCTATTCCGATTAGTTAATAGTGCCATGTAATTCTCTTTAGTTGGGCTAGCGATATAATTTCAAGTCTAAGCCTAAATTCTGACTTAGTTGCTTCATTTCATGCATTAACTGTAAAAAAAGTGAGTTAGTTCATTATGGTTTAATACGATTCATGTAAGGTGTAAATTTGAAGAAATGTAATAACTGATAAAATGTGTGTTAATTTTAAAAATTATTAACACATTAATTATTATTTTTATGAAAATGAATTATATACCAAAGTATATAATGTTGTAATATGAACAAAGTCAGAAACAATGAAAAAGCGACTTGCTGTGGTTTAACACCACGATCCATATAGTAATAAATGTACTAAAAGAGAACACAAATTTAATTAGTTCAACAGGCTTATAATGAGTTTATAAAACGTGAAAAATCAAACAAACAGCGGGGGCCCTCTTAAGATGTTTTCACACTTACAAGCACGGTTTACAAACGTTCGATTAACGAACATTCGCTATAAAGAAAATCACAACCCATACAAATATTTTGTCTTCACACTTAAGTTACTAAGTAAGCCTTCCAAAAGATAAAATGAATTGAACATAACTACAAAAAATGCTTCCTTGAAAAAAGCCTCTCGTAGGGAGGTGAAACGTTGGTATGATAATTCTTTATAAATGCTACCAAGTCAACAGAGGTTAGAAAGCTTTTCATTCATTAAATTTTTAATACTTTTTTTTACTTAACTATATTTATGGGTAACTAACTATATAATGGATCGTGCTATTAACAAAAAGTGGAGAAAAAAAATCGATAAAACAAACCCACTTAAAAAAAAGAATAATAATAAACGAGCTACTCAAATTGGAAACAATCGACAAAATAGGGAAAGGGGGGATATAAACGCGAGAAAAGAGTGGGAGAAAAGGAGAAAGAAGGGGGGTTGAGAAAGAGGGGAGGAGAGGGAGAAGCACAATTTCAATCGTGCAATCCGGACGTCCGTAAAGTGGATTTCGCATTCGTTTTAATCGAAACAAGTAAAATCAACGCCGGGCGCAAATCAAGCGCAGCCTCTGCCAACACGAGAAACGAGAGCCCAGAGCAGCAACAGCAATAGCAACAGTAGAGCAAAGTATAGCAACGTCCACAAAGCAGATTAGAAGGCAAGCCTAGTAGCGGCTCCCATTAGGCACGAATGCGCTGTTAGCACTGATTGGTTTTCGGGAACCATTAATTTGCATAGCAATTTTCGCCCAGTGTTGACGTTCAACAAACGGCCAAACGAGGAGACAACAATTCGGATAAAATTACTCTTCCCGCTTTTCCTCCCCCCCTCCCCACCCCTCTCCCGAACAACAAACTCGCCAAAACTTCCTCTCTCAAACCCGTTTTTTTTCTACCACTTCCTATTACCTTAAAACCGAAATGCATACAAAAAACAAATGTAGGTGTGTTTGTTGGGTGTATTTAGATTTTACGTGTAGGTACTCATTTTTGTAGCGGTTTTAGTTTCCGCTTTAATGACGAATGAATAGTATCTCCAAAAAAAAAAAAGAGAGATAAATGTGATGAAGATATTGATCCACTCTTTTTAAATATTGTAGCATTTATACTCCACAAAATAAAATTTTATTTACCCACGAATAAAATAGAATACAGTATAAAATACTCGAATGACGGTATTTATATCAATCACTCTATATATAAAACAAAATGCTTTCGTTCGCTATGAATCACCTTTAATTCAAATGACTCGAAATTTGGTATGCCGACACACTTCACACCCAATCAAGGTTTAAGCTATTGTCAACGTTAGAATACTCGAAGGGCCTGGTGTAAAAGAGTGTTAAATAACATTTTTGTCAAAAATGATTTAGAAGCATTTTCAAATATGTTAAGTGCACGTCTACCTTCTTAATGCATAATTTTGAGCAAAAAAACATGTGCAAGAAGTGTGAAGTAGCCCATAGACAATCAAAACAAGTTCAAATCTTTAAACGCGTTTTCCTTAAAATTGTAAAAATGTTACACCAGGCTCTTGCGTGATGATTTGAACCCTTTCCTTCATAATTCGTGATTTTCTGTTAAAAATGTATCAAGGAGGGTTGTTTATAATAACGTGGTTATGTTTACTCAATTTAAAGCACCAACATTACCAATAAGACATTACGTGAGACCCTCATAATTATTCTCAGGCTGTCAAATGAATTTTATGCAAAAATAAGACTAATCAATTCTCCTACAAATCTTAATCAATTTTATACAAACTTTTTTGATTGGTATTAAATCAAAGAATAGTTAAAAAATAAAGAAGAGAGTGTTCTGCAATGGTAGCTACAGTTTTGTCGGAATTTCCAGCATAAAACAGCGCATTGCTATAGATTTCTTCAGATTTTCTAGCAAAACAGCCACGGGCTTGTCCAAGCTTTCCAGCAAAACTCAGCGCATTGCTACAGCTTCGTCGGGTTTTCCAACATAACACAGCGCGTTGCTATAATGCTGGAAACCTCCACAATATTTGCAGTAATAAAAATAAATACCGTAAACTCGAAGAAAATAGTTCGTCAACTTATGAAATTACTAATTCACTAGCTCGATACTACCTATAAAGCAACTAAATTATTAATGATATGAAATATTAAACCATTCACATTTTAACGGTAACATGTATTTACACTTTACAGTTATAGTAAATGAGATTGATGTATAAATACATAGTGAAGGTACATAGGTCATTGCTTCATCAATAAATAAATGGTTTATAGTTTACCACAAATCATTTATAAACTTTTGCGCAGTAATAATTTATGTAATAAAACATACACATTCAAAGAAACAACCCTCTAACTTCAATGTTTTTGCATAGTTCTTTAACCGTTATGGCCTATGTATTTCAAGATCGTTTTAGAATCATACCTTGTCAAATTATCCAACCTTAATCAGCTTAAACCAACTCTAGTTTTAAACCACAATGAGTTCTTGTAATTGATATGTTAACACTTGAAAAAAATGCAAGTGTTAACAGCTCAAGCCTCAAATGTTTAATAACGCAGTGTTAACAATATGATGTCAATGTTTAAGCCTAGTGAACAATGCATTCACATACATACAAATTGTTTGATTTGGGTTATTTTTAAACAATAAGCGACCTCTGGTGTCAAAATGGCTTATCTCAAAAGATGTTTCCCTCCCTTTTTTCCCTTTGACGTTTTCTAAACTCGAAATAAGTAAATCTAAATCAGCTTCGGGGTTTTATTGATTTTTCTAAAAAAAACAAACAAACAAACAAATTAGAAATAGCAGAAAATGTACTATTAATTTTATATAATCGAAATAATGCATTGTTGTTATAAAAGAAAAAAGGGGGAGAGGGGGGTATCTATCTAAAACAAGATTATAAATGTGGCGACTTTCTGTCGCCATGTTGGAAGTAAACAAATTCAATTATTCATACGACTTTTTTCTCCCTCTTCGTCCTATTTCGATGCATCTATTTTACAGTAGTTTGTAAATCGAAACTCTACCTCGAAGCTGTTGTCTTTTATAAACACGTACACAAATTAAGTTCAGCATTCAAACCCATTGGCAACTACTGTCACGTTTACATGCGTTCACCGACTTGGAAAATATCAAAGTATGTTGCGTAAATAAAAATAAGAACACTAGTTTACGTTAATACAACAAAGAGATCACGGAAACCACAAAAAAAAATGTCATTAAAAAATGGTTGAATGCAACAGAATGTCTCGGAAATGCAAGTTCTCATCCATATAATAAAATACCCTTGGTATGCTTCACAGAAACGAAGGTGATGAATTATGAACATGATATTACTAGAAGTAGACCCGTGCCAAGCACGGGAAGGGTGTTATTATTCAGACTCAACATTTATTGTTTTACTTTCACTTCCAACCCCCCACCTCCATTTTGTAGCACCAGCTGGAACAAAACGGGGCTAAAGCGTGATTGACACATACACACATAAACCTGACCTATTATTAAGATGACGTAGGATATGATATTATGACGTATGAATATGATGATTATTAACTATATTCCTTAGTTCGTTCTATTATCACTGTCGGCAAAAACCAAATACCATATACTGTATACTCGTGTATTGTTCGATTATATATAAAAGTCGATCTACAATAATTGACCACCAAATTAATATTTTTTCATATATCGCATGCAACACTAGACCTATACTTTCTTACAGCCTTAGTTAGGGTGCCGTACTATCTTGTACTTCGTACGCTTAGCATTCATGTAGAATGTTTTGTAATATCGCATAATTACAGTTTTCTAGTTAAGATTTTCAACTTTTTCCAACAACTCGTGTAAACCAGGGCTTCTCAAACTGTGGGTAGGGACCCTCAAAGAGTCGCGAAAATTTAAATAAAATGATCGAAAATAATAAAACGCGTACGGTACGTGATGTTTTGCATATACAGTATATTGTTTTATTGTTTTATTGCACAGTCCAAAAGAACCAAAAGGGACAAATACATGACACATAAACTAAAAACTAAA